>NIPM01000174.1:261890-398574 GCA_002738285.1 Holacanthella duospinosa | reverse complement strand
CAAATTCTCTGTTGTATTGGAAATACCAAGGGATTATCTCATTCCATGACTTGCTTATTTCTCTAAATTAAAAAAATGTTTTTTGTGATAACTCTTAAAGTTCTTCAATTTCAAAATATATTTCGTGGAGCAATGCAAATATCANAAAAAATGTTTTTTGTGATAACTCTTAAAGTTCTTCAATTTCAAAATATATTTCGTGGAGCAATGCAAATATCATAAAAAAATTTATAAAAAAGCAGTGATTTTTTTGGTAGCTATTAATATTTGAAAAAGTTTGTTGTGGAATACAGCTTCAATGGTCTTCAATGTCATGATTCGTAAAGAAATAACATAAGTAGCAAAATATTATTTTTAAAAGCAGTAAGTTTTGATAAGTCAAAGCTTTTGTTAAAAATTTTATGTAATAGTTTCAAACGTCTTCAATGTCTTGATTTGTAAAGTAATACAAAAGTAGAAAAATGTTAAAAAAGCAGCAATTTTTGGTCACTAATAAAATATTAGTGAAATTTTTGTTTTAAAGTCAAAACTTCAATTGTTAAGAACTTCTTAAAAAATGCAAATTTACAAAAAATATTTACCGTATTTCTCGATTTAATTCCCCACCTCAAAATAATTCCTTCCCCGAATTAATTCCCCACCTTTTGGCTAATTTGAAATAAAAATTTCCCACCTTGAAATAAATCCCCATGAGGAATTATTAAAAGTCTCATCAGGCGCGAAGTAAGAAAACAATTTTATGTCAAATTACCTGGAAAGAGAAAAATTAAAAATTTAGAAGGCGACAAAAATCCAATAAAGTATCAGATATCCCTGAGATGAATAAGAAAATTCCATTATTTGTACTTTTTTACCTCTCATAAAAAGTAAACAACTATAAAAGAAGCAAAATTTTGACTTCCAATTAATAATATCCCACGTCGAAATAATTCCTCACCTTTTGCCCGGTTTGAAATAATAATTCCCCAGGGGATTGAAACCGAGAAATATAGTAGATAAAAAGGCAGTAATTTTAGTGAACTCATAAAGTTTTTGTTAAAAATGCTGTTACTTACGTCTTTAAATGATATGATTTGTGAAGAAATGCAAAAGTTCGAAAAATATTTTAAAAAACGGTAATTATTGTGAACTGAAAAAAATTTTTTTTCTTTGAACACTGTCATTTTAGTTGTCATTATTTGGTGGTGTTGGGAATGTAATGAAGATGAGGATGATGAAGATGATGAACTCCAAAATCAGGAACCACAAAAGAGTTTAATTTAATATTAAATTTAAATTAATAAAAATAAGAAAATAATAATAAAATATTATTATAAAAAATAATTTGATGAGAGGAGAGGAGCACCGACCAGTCCAGAGTCTTGAGGATGAATGGTCTGGCTCAAGGCCAGACTCTTCCTTCAATACACACCACGCACCAACAACAACAACTATCTCGAATCTTCCAGGCCGGGAACATTCGAGTGCAACTCCCACACTACCTCCTCTCTCGGGAACATTGTGACCTCACAATGTTAATAAAAAATAATGAGGAAAATATACAAAGGGTTATATTAGAAAAAGGAGAAAAATAAACCAATTTACTTTAAATTATGAAAAAATCAAGGAATTTAACGGGGAATTCAAGGGTTTTAACGGGGATATCAGGGTTTTTTAACGGGGATATCGAATGTGTGGAATGTGATCTGGATGGAAATTCAGATCACCGTGCGTATGTCCGACCTGCTGACAACGGAAGCAAATAGGCCTTTTTTCAAATGTGTAGATGTGGGATTTTGGAATCCTCCCCGGCGGCTGACGTGGAAACAGCGGTGGAATCGCCGGTGCTGGAATTGGCTGCGGAGGCGGTGGAACAATTTCGGTTCGCTTGACCGGTGATGGTGTCCTCGGTCTCAATTCCCATACTGGTTCTCGCCGCTCAGCGCGTCTGGCCGGCGGTGGATTTGCCGGTCTTCCTGGTTCATATTTCGGATAATTTCGAAAAGCCCGAATAACGCGCTGAGGGTCTGAAAGTTCACCCGGGTTACGGAGAACCAAGTGACTGGGAATTGCAGCTGCCGATGTTGCAGTCGCAGCTGGCGGAACCGAATATCTAGCCGAATTTGTTTCCAATCCCACTGGAGGAACATCCCATACCGAAACTGTCGGGACAGAACCGACGCTCTGCGCCATCGGGGTATGTCGACGGCGTCGCGTAGGAAGCGGCTCCTCGACCTTCCCGATTCTTTCCGCTACCGGCGTAACTCTGCGGAATCTTTTCCGCGGCGCAATCCGGCACGGGGACCACTGCGATAAGGAGAACGCGAGCGACGAGGTGTAGGAACGAATACTTCCGAAGCCAAAGTGCTGATGAATGGAGCCGGAGGTGGAGTCGGCTCCCTGAGCAGTTCTTCCAGTTCACCCGCTGGACCCAAGAACTCTCCCAACACTTCGACCTCATCCGGTCCCTCCGGAGAAAGGACGACCTCGTCCGACAACAAATTTTCCTCCTTAACCGAGTCCAAGTCAATCAAATCCATATCAATCTCCAGATCAGATTCCATATTGCTGAAAATTTTTAAAAATTAATGGAAATTTAACGGGGAAATTTGGAAAAAAATTAGTAATCGTCCGAATTTGAGGAGCTGTAGGTAATATTTTTTGGTTCTTGTCGTTTTCGTAATCGATTTTTCCAAACATTCAAAACAGAATTGAAATTATTGCTGGCAACTCGAACTCGGGTAGGTGCAGTTTGCAGGGGAGCTGCACTAACCGAATCTAAGTTCTGATTACGATTTGCGACAGAATGTGAAACGGGGTGTGCGGAAAAATTATTGTCGGATAAAATTGGCATATTGTCCGTGGAAGATTGAATAGGCGGAGGACTAGAAAGTTTCGGTAAATCGGAATCTAGTTCTAAATTCGAAAACTTATCAATTTCTGGTACAGGATTACCATCGGTATCATTCGGAATATTGTATAATTTTACGTTTTGAATCGAAACAATTTTTGATTTTGCCTTCACAGCATCAGGCATCGTCTGAATACAAATGTTGGTAGGAGATGTATGACAAACTACTTCGAAAGGACCTTTCCAATTAGGTGTTAACTTTCTAGAATGACCCGGTAAACTCGTAAATTTTCGAACTAACACCAGTTGACCCTTTTCGTAAGTAATTGGCTGATGCTTGGAATTAAACAAATTCTGTGAGCTCTGTTGATTGGAAATCGTATTGTGTCTAGGTTCGACTAAAGCATCCTGAACACGAGGTGTGGAAACACTCTGTTCCTCGGCTTCTATCCATTCCCGTAAAGTCGGTAATAAATTATCACACGGTAAGTTCGGTAATCTACCATAAACCAGAAAATAAGGCGAATGCCCTGTGATTTTGTGAACGGTAGAATTCATAGCGAAAGCTGCTCTAGGAAGATGTAAATCCCAATCTTTCTGATTTGCTTGAACAAACTTCGCGAGAATACGTTTAATCGTGCCATTAGCCCTTTCGTCAACCCCATTAGCCTGTGGATGATAAGCTGAAGTGCGGAGTAATTTGATACCATTCGTTTGTGCAAAATGACGAAATTCCATGGAAGAGAAATGAGTACCTTGATCGGTGAGAATTTTTACTGGACAACCATGGCGAGNATTCCATGGAAGAGAAATGAGTACCTTGATCGGTGAGAATTTTTACTGGACAACCATGGCGAGAAATCAAATCGGGTTGTAAAATTCGAATTGCACTTTCGGAATCAGCGGAATGAACGGGGGATACTTCGATATAACGTGTCAACAAGCAAGTAACGGTAAGTGCATACTGGCTACGCCTTGGAGTCAGTGGAAGTGGACCAATATAATCAATACCAACAACCTCGAATGGAGCTGATGGAGGTTTCATTGGGCTACTCTGCCCTTTGATTGGAGCGAGGTTGTGAATTTGACACGTAGCACAGCTGCGAACAAAATTTAGTACATGCCTGTACATTTTTGGCCAGAAATATCGAGATTTAATCGCATGCCACGTCTTAAAAAACCCTAAGTGGCCACACGACGTTACGTGAATTTCGGTAATTAAATCTTTCCTAATCGTAGGCGGAATAACCAAACGCCACAATCTTCCTTGTTCTTCTGGATTATTGCGATAGAGAATACCATTTTGTAGAGTGAAATCTGCAACATTCCATGGTTTCTTGAGTTTTGGAACAGTGGAACCAGGGTGATTTAGGAAATCGATAATTTTACGGAAAATCGGTTCGTTATACTGTAACGGGGACAAATCGACGTCTGCAATTGACTGTAAATATTCGATCCTAGGAGTTAAACCATACAAAGATTCCTCAAAACCTAAGTCAATAGAACTATTTGCTGGATCAACAGGAAATCGAGAAAGTACGTCAGCATCGGTGTGTTTTTTCCCAGAACGATGAGTAATTGTGAAATCATACGGTTGTAAACGTAAAGCCCATCGTGCTAATTGATCATTAGGATCTTTTAAGTTAATCAGATGACATAACGAATGATGATCAGTAATAACCTCAAAACGTCGACCATACAGATATGGACCAAAGATATTAATTGCCCAGACAATTGCTAAACATTCCCGTTGCGGAGTAGCGTAATTCCTTTCTTCTTGAGTCAAACTACGTGAAGCGTACGCTATGACTCTTTCTTTACCGTCCTGTTTTTGGCAAAGAGTGGAACCAATACCATAACCACAAGCGTCAGTATGGAGAAAAGTTGGAGCGTTTTCGTCTGGATACGCTAAAACTGGAGCAGAGCAAAGCTTCTCCTTCAATTCTAAAAACGCTTTCTCTGTCTCTGGTGTCCAGCTGAACTGAACCCCTTTTCTATCAAGCTGATGTAGTGGATCGGCAATTTTCGAGAAATTCGGAATAAACCTACGGTAATACGAGCATAAAGCAACAAATGAACGAACATCCGAGATGTTTTTCGGAACTGGAAATTCACTAACAGCCCTAATTTTTGCAGGATTTGGATAAATACCATCGGCGGAAACAACGTGACCCAAGAATTTTAATTCGGTATCTCCAAACGTACATTTCGCTGGTTTTAATTGAATGGAAGATTTCCTTAAAGCCTGAAGAACTAACTTAATCCGTTCTAAGTGAGACTCAAAAGTCTTTCCAAACACGATAATATCGTCCAAATAAACCAAACAAACTGACCATTTCAATGAACCCAATGCGGAATCAATCAAACGTTGAAACGTTGCTGGAGCATTACACAAACCAAATGGCATAACGTTAAATTCGAACAAACCATCCGGCGTAACAAAAGCAGTTTTTGGAGAATCTTTAGGATCCATTTCTACCTGATAGTAGGCTTGATCACAATCCATTGTGGAAAAAATTTTCGCATCTCGAAGCCTATCGAGAGCATCGTCCATACGAGGTAATGGATAACTGTCTCGTTGAGTTAATCGATTAACCTTTCTATAATCAACGCAAAATCGCCAAGAACCATCCGGTTTAGAAACGAGAACAACAGGTGAAGACCATGGAGAATTTGAAGGTGAAATAACCCCATTTGCCAACATACGATCAACCGATCGAGAAATCTCCTGACGTTCAACAAACGAAACACGGTAAGGACGTTGTTTAATCGGTGTAGCGTTGCCTGTATCGATTCTATGTCGTGCTAAATCAGTTTTTCCAAACTTCGTTGGATCTGAAGTAAAAACATCTTGAAATTCGACAAGTGTGGAAACTAATTGAGACCTTTGGGTATCAGTTAACCCAGAACCAATGTGCACAGTGGAAAGAAATTTCGGTAATACGGAATCGAAAGAAACGTTGGACAATAAACCCATAGAAGCGGACGAAACGCTGATATCTTTTGACTTCGGTGGTTGAAACTCGTCAAGTGAACACTGAGTCGAAGATTCATCACAAAGATCACAACTTCCCAAAATTTCATATTTCCTTAGCTTAACTGGAAGTTTGCTAAGATTTGTCACCCAAGTGTGACCTTTTCCTGAAGTGACTGATGTTATGAAATTACCCACTGCCAAGAGTCGCGAATTCTGGAGCGGAAATGACGGTGTCACATGAATAAGACCTGACATACTTGGATCAACATGAAATTCTACTTTGTGAGTGAAACTCGGCGGTACAACGATCGATGAAGACAAGAAAACCCGTGTATCCATTGGAATGATACTTTCTGGAGAATCAGGAAAAATTAACGGTAACTCGATACTGCCTAATTCTGTAACGACGGGCTCATCTTGACTCAAATCAGCTGAGAAAGCTTTCGTAATATCAAGCGAAAGAAAATCACAATGGAGAATGGAACGGTGATGACGTAAAAAATCCATACCAATAACAACCTTATTACTCAATCCCGGTATGACGAAAAAATCCCATTCTAAATCGATTGAATTAACTGTAAAACGAAGTCTAAGAACTTTGTTGATGGATTGAGCCGGTGATTGACCAATAGATAAACGAATGTGAAACGGTAAAACGTATTTTTCACTAACGATACTTGTAGAAATCAACTGAATGATATTTGGATCAATAGCAGAAATTGAAGCACCAGTATCTATAAGACAATTAATTTCGATAGAACCAAATTTAAGCGAGTGTAGAAACACAGCTGTAGAAACATTTACGTCCTCTTCCTCAGGAGCGCTAAACAATGTGCCTAAATCCTGTGTTTTTGTAAAAATTTGTTTTGTGGGTTTATGTACAAGGGTTACGGGGATTTCGACAGAAATAGAATTATCTAACCTAATTTCGTCTGATTTGTCTAACCTAAGGTCGTCTGATTTATCTACCCTAAGTTCGTCTGATGGCGGAAAATCGACGCCTAATGTTTGAGTAAATCTAGTAACTAAATTCGACCGATCGACAGAAACGCAATCAGGGGTTGTGAAGGCCTGAACTGCGGCGTCCGAGTGTGTACACTTAACCATCAAGCGGCTGAATAATTTACGAAACAACGAAACTAAATCTAAACAATTTTTACAATTTGAAGTAAACTCAGCTGATGCAATAACGTCGTCAGAAATAAGTGAAGATATATTACAATTATGTACAATTGACGGTGAATTATTCGTCTGATGGTCCTGCAACACCAGACGTTCTAGTTTTCCGACGGCTTAGAAACAGAAGAAGAAACAGAAGGAATAAAAGGGTTATTTAAATTCGAATTAACGGGGACTTGAGTCGAAGGAACATTAACAGGGATATAATTTGGCGGAAAATAAACGTTATACCCGAATTGTTGTGGTTGAGTGAATGGTTGCGGAAAATATTGCTGAGGCCAATTTTGTTGAAAACCTCCTGGNTACCCGAATTGTTGTGGTTGAGTGAATGGTTGCGGAAAATATTGCTGAGGCCAATTTTGTTGAAAACCTCCTGGTGCGAACGGAAAATAGTTGTTTGGTTGTTTACCTATGCCGACTCCTTTTATGACTCCGACGACAACAAGCGAGAAATAGTTAGGAACCGTTTGTATCGGAGGAGTTGGAAAGTACTGCTGCTTTGGAGCTGGAAAACGATGTTGAGGTTCCTTAGCTCTCTGAGTCCAATTTCCATTAGAGCCTCCACGACTGTTCCCATTGAAAGTTTCCCGATGCCTATAAGCAGTATCCTTCGGACAGAACCGAACCACGTGACCCGTTTTGTGACAATAGTTACAAATTGGTTTACCAGTTGTAGCTCGAGAATACGGTGGAATAACTGGATTACGGAAACTCGGAGTTTGTGAGCGAAAATTTTGTGGAAATCGATTTTGCGGTATCTGTATAGACATTAAAGCTGGTGGAGTAGAATTAATCGATTTAGTCGTATTTTGAACCACACCCTTTGCATGAACTTCCGAATATCGCCGAAGACAAACCAAAAAATCAACAGGATACTGTATATCGCCAAGAATACAAACTTTTTGAAACTCTGCCGGACAAGCATCAATGAGCCGCTTAACTTTATCCTCTTCAGTCAATCGAGGATTAATGAGTCTCGCAAGTTTTAATTTTTCCGTTACGAATGTTTCTGGATTATCACCAAAATGAAAAACGAGATTACGATTTTTCTGCCGATGTTCGGAACGACGTGAAACTGGATTAAAAAATTCCTGTAATTCCTGGCAGACAGAATGCCAAATTTCCTCACGTGATAATCTAGGATTGTCAATATCTCTTTTAACGCGAGGCCAAATTGACTCGTACCAAGTTTTCGCATTGCCATCCAATATTCTATCAAAATTGTTTAGTGCCTGATCAATTGAAATGTTAAAAGTTGAGAAATCATTTTCTAAATGCTCAATAAAATCCTTTGGATCGGAAGATCCATCAAATCGCCGAGCAAATTGAACAAGCCTCATGAATTTTGANCCGTTACGAATGTTTCTGGATTATCACCAAAATGAAAAACGAGATTACGATTTTTCTGCCGATGTTCGGAACGAAGTGAAACTGGATTAAAAAATTCCTGTAATTCCTGGCAGACAGAATGCCAAATTTCCTCACGTGATAATCTAGGATTGTCAATATCTCTTTTAACGCGAGGCCAAATTGACTCGTACCAAGTTTTCGCATTGCCATCCAATATTCTATCAAAATTGTTTAGTGCCTGATCAATTGAAATGTTAAAAGTTGAGAAATCATTTTCTAAACGCTCAATAAAATCCTTTGGATCGGAAGATCCATCAAATCGCCGAGCAAATTGAACAAGCCTCATGAATTTTGATGGGTGGAACCACCATAACCAGAATGAACTATAGGAGGAGCGGAGGGTTAATAATTTGAAGAAGAAGCTTCATTTAACGGTATAGTTTCGTGAGAAATCGGTAAGTCGTTATGACGGGATGGAACCGTCTGTGAAATTGATGCATTTTTGGATTTTAAAGAAGACCTGGGCGGAACCAGGGGTTTGGAATTAGGAACGGTATTAGCGGATGGATTTTCGTGAATATCGGTTTGAGTGTTCCCATCGCGCGTTTCGAAAATATCCCAATTCGGAACCACTGGTGACTCTAAATCTTCTTTATTTGAACGTCGTGAAGCACGTTCTCTTGTGGAAAACCGCGTCTGTGTAGCCGAACTTGCCGTTTGTGGAAAGAAAACCTCCTCCCCACCTGCCTGGTTAGAATTACCAGAGGGGGCTTTGGATTGCTGGTTGGAACTTGACCACAAATTAAACATTATGAATTTAGAAATTTAAATTATGTAGAAAATATATTTAGAATGAATAAAGAAAAAAGAATTAACGTAAAAATCGATGGAGAAAAAATTAACGTAGAAATCGATGAGAGAAAAAAAAATTTGACGGAGATATTCGATAAAAGAAAAAAAAAAAATTCGGAACGAATAAATCGATCCAAAAAAATGAACGGGGAAAACAATAAAAAAAAAACGTAGAATTCGGTGAGAAAAAAATAATTAACGGGGAAAATCGATCAAAAAAAATTAAAAGGAAAAAAAAATAAAAAAAAATCAACGGCAGAAGCGAAAAAAAAAATTCGTAAAAATCGGCTCAAGAGAAAAATAATTTGTGAAATTCGGTGTATGAATATGTTGTGTAAAAAGCGGGACAAAAATGACAATAATGCAATAAATTGCGCACTAAATATGAAATAAATAAAGTCACACAGAAAAATAATTTTAATTTATTTTGTACAATTTCTGTGTGAAATGAAATAACCAGACAGCGCGCTAATTGTCAGTAGATGCAGGGAATTAACGAGAGATGTACTGGAAAATAAAAAAAAAATTTGAGCTGAGCGGAGCGAAAAAAATGCCGCGATATGACCCTAACGATTTTTTAGAAAAATCGTAAAAAATCGATGAAAAAACGACAAAAACCCATATACGCACGCTATCTCGTCGATAACAACAAAACGGAATCGAATTTGGACGAGAAAACGGTTAAAAATTGACAAGAAAAACTTTCACATCCGGTGAAATGTTTTCGAAAAAAAAAAAAATTTTCAACTTACAAATTTTTTGAAAATTGATGAAGAGAGAGTCTGCCACCTTCTCCACCAAATAATGATAAGAAACCTAACCAATAAAAAGATCCTGAAAGGCCGCTAAATTCCTCTCCGAGATTCTTGCTCGCCATCTTCTGTTGGGGATGTAATAAAGATGAGGGATGATGAAGATGATGAACTCCAAAATCAGGAACCACAAAAGAGTTTAATTTAATATTAAATTTAAATTAATAAAAATAAGAAAATAATAAAAAAATATTATTATAAAAAATAATAATTTGATGAGAAGAGAGGAGCACCGACCAGGCTCAAGGCCAGACACTTCCTTCAATACACACCACGCACCAACAACAACAACTATCTCGAATCTTCCAGGCCGGGAAGATTCGAGTGCAACTCCCACAGTGGAGAAATACAAATATTTTAAACATAATTTAGAAAAAAAAGCAGCAATTTTTGGGAACTGATTGTTATTGTCTTTTTGGTCCTCATCTTTGTGTAGTTGATGTGAACGCAAGGAAGCGAGCCTTGACCCAGAGGTCACTGGGAAGTAGTTTTTTGTGGATATATTTTTTTTTCATGCGCGATGAATATTTAAATTGAAATATTTGTTGATTGTAAATGCGATGAGATCACCTGTGATGTGATTTTTAAAATTTAATTATATTGAGTAGTTAATTAATGAATTAATTACTTGACTAAAATAGGTGGTTTGAGACGTGTGGTGCAAGCTCACAGCATTGGTTCATATGTGGGTGGATAGGACATTCTGATGGATTTACCTATCGGCAAACAAAACTAATCACGAATTTGGTAGCAAAAGATTTGGCATCCATAATATTATTTTTAGAAATATCAAACAAAATCCTTTTGCATGCCAACTGTTAAAAAAAATCTAAAAGAAGTTCGACAGTAATCCCCCGTCCCCGACTAACAAAATGAACAAACAAACGCACAGTTGCCAAATGTATTCTCATAACCCACTCATTTTTATAAGAAAATTGATATTCTTAAAATTTAAAGTTAGTGTTAGATAAGAATGCTTATATGTGCAAGAATTCCCGCAGCCCTCCCGTGGGTTCCCGCAACCGTTCCTGTATCCTTCCCCCCGTAGTTTCCCACAGTTCTCCAGTCGGTTCCCAGCCCTCCCGTGAATCCCCGCAGCCCTCCCATGGATCCCCGCAGCTCACCTGTGATTTCCCTCAGCCCATCCGTGGGTCACCGCAGCCCTCCTGTTGATTTTCGTAGCCCTTCCGTCGGTTTTCGTAGCTCTCCGGTAGTTTCCCGCAGCCCAGCCGTGGGTCCCTGCAGCCCTGGCGTGAATTCCTCCCACGGGTTGCCGCAGCCCATCCGTGAGTTCCCGCAGTCCACTCTTGGGTTCCCACAGCCTTCCCGTGAATTCCCGCAGCCAACCCGTAGGTTCCCGCAACTATCCCGTGGGTACTCTCAGCCTTTTCATTGGTTCCCACCGTTGGTTTTTGTAGCCCTTACGTCGGTATTCCTAGCTCTCCTGTAGTTACCCGCAGCCCTACCGTGGGTGCCCACAGCCCACCCCTGAATTCCCGCATTTCTCTTATGGGTTCCCGCAGCCCACCCGTTTGTTCCCGCAGCCCTCTCGTGGGTTCACACAATCCTTCAGTCGGTTCCCGTAGCCCTCTCGTAGTTTCCCGCAGCCCTCCTGTGTGTTTCCGCAGCCCTCCCATGGGTAAATTCATCTGGAATCAAAAATGGAAATGTGGTGGATCCTGTAGTCTTTTCCTAACTTTCCGTTGTCTTCAAATTATTTTCGTTTTACCCTTTTCAATTTGAATTATTTGTAATGTAACTCCAGTGAAAATACTGAAAACTGCGTGTAAAATCAGGTGTGAAAATGAGTGAAGGAAAATGAAGTCACAGCAATTTGGTAAGGAAGTGTGAGTAAATATGGCAACATTTTAGATTCTATTTTATGAAAGAGAGTAAGTTCATATGTGTAACTTTATGATGAGCCAGTGGTTTCACGGTAGTCCAGCTGTTGCTACCGAAAGTAAGGTGGGAGTGACCGTGGTACTGGTATCAAAAATAACGGTAGCGGGAAATAGTTTCTGACAACTTGAGGTAACGAAAAAAGTTTAGTTACAAGTAGCGGTAGCGACAAAGTGTTAGTTAATCACAGTAGCGTAGAAATTTTTAGTTAAAAGTTACCGGTAGTTACCGCAGTAGCGGTAATGGTTCCGCAGAATTTGATGGCTGTAGCGTTAGGATTTTTTCCTCTCAAAGTAGCGGTTGCAATTGCACGTCCCGCAGCAAAAACAAATTTTTTAAAGTTGCGACATCGGTAGCGCTGACCATGTTATCGGTAGCGGAGAATCGAGGTGACACATGTGGGTGATGTACCTCGCTCTCATTTGAATATGATATTTCCCACTTTCCATTCAATCACATTTTATTCAATGGTCCGAACTCAGGCAATACGTGATGGTTTGCTCATGAATGAAATAATCCATAAAGAACTACTCGTCAGAAGCAGAGATGTATAATAAAGTAAACTCAATTCGAAATAGGTTTTAAGGACAAGAAGTTTATTTCTCTAGACTTTGAAATCAAAAGGAGGAGAGAGTGAATCTAATATTGGGATAGGTTACGGACAAAACTTATAAGACCGAATTGGCTAGATTTTTTCTCCAGATTCCTATATTGGCCAATTCTGAAAGGCGTCCAAGGTCTTTTGAACTCTGTGGTTCTCGCTTATTGGCTGTTGCCAACCCGCGACGTGACATTGAGTGTCATAGACACTCCTCAGAATTTTAGCCTTGAACCTGGTATTACGTTGTTTCATATTTTTTCATGATTTTTCTACGTCTTACTTTCTCCGAACTAAGTTCTGAGAAAGTAGTCATAGTTTTAACCTTGACTGGTTTAGCACGGAATATTGACTTTCATATTCCCCGTTTTACTTTCTTCTAGATTTATCAGTCGGAGAAAGTAATGGTAACACTGATAAAAAAAAATTTTTTTCGTTGAAATACTGTTTCAAACGATTTCAAATGTCACAATTTGTGAAGAAATGCAAAAGTACAAAAACTATTTGAAAGGAAAGAAGTAAGTTTTTAGCATTGAATAAATTTTTTCTTAATTTTTTTCAGAAAAGTTTTCTTTTACACTGCGAGTGTCAATTTATTTGGTAGAGAATTGTAAATGTCCAAAACAAATTTAGAAAAAAGCAGTTCTTGTTGAGTACTGATTAAATTTTTGTTTAAAAAATGGTACCACAAATAACTTCCGATTATCCACCCACCATAGAACACACACATCTAAAGCCTGAACATTATAGTTCTCACGGACCACCACGTTGCCATTCTTCCTAACTCATTCACTTCTCAATGCTCACTCCTCACTCTTTCTCACTCACTCCTTGGAGGTGGTGGTGTTGACTATATTCATTGTGGTGGTGGTTGTTGTGGAGTTGACGCTATTTATTGTGGCGGGGTGTTGACGATATTCATTGTGGTGGTGATGGTGATGTTGACGATATTCATAGTGGTGGTTTGAGACAGTCTTGCGGTGCCTACATATGATAGATATCACTGATGAAATGTCGGACGAATAAGTTTTGGTAAACGTATAATTAATGGATACATTGACAATTCATATTCAGTCACGTTTCAGGAGTCAAGGTGTATACTTGTTCAATGTGTCCGAAAGCCTTTTCACGCTCCGAGTCAACACTAGAAAATAACATATGAGAAATTACTATACTATCAGCCTACGGCCAATTTCCTATGAATTCACAAGCAGCATATAGATTCATACTTGAAAGCTCCGTTTACTGTGTATCAGTAGAATGACTCAAGCGGAAACAGTACCCTAACTAAACAGCTTTTATCAAGAAGAAACGAAGTCATTCAAACATCTGACTGAGAACCAATCGAACGTGTCATGTACTGCTATATTGAATAACAATCCAAGCTGTTCATGGAGCTAACGATAAAAATTTTCACTAAGTTTCGAAAAGGACTTTTCAAAAAATGGCAAAACAAACCATTAATCATTGTTTTTGGATGACTTGATGCACGATTTTCAAAGTGGTCAAAACTGTGGTGTACAATGACTAGTTGGAAAATAGCGACTGTACAAAAACGAAATGTCTGGACAAGTTTTTGTCATCGATAGTTCGAAGGCTTGAACATCACAAGCAGACAATTCTAGACTTGGATACCCCTACAAAGTATGGAACATGTTATATATTGACACAATCAGAACACTTGTTGAGAAGAACAAACAAGATTAAGAAAAACCCGCTACTGTACGAATAGTAGCCAATGGAGGGGTGGAGGGGTGGAGAAGTGGAGGGGTGGAGGGNGTGGAGGGGTGGAGGAGTGGAGGGGTATTATTATACGTGGACGGCTCTTATGTTCAACGGAGGGCGGAAGGTTTGAGTGTTTTTATAGAGCAATAGAGCCATTTTGAACCCGTAATCCTTGTACAATCCATTTATTTTGTTTTGGTTGTGTTCCGGTATATTCAATATTTAATAAAGTAAAATTATTTAATCACAAAAACAGAACACTACTAAAATGAAAAAGAAATCGATTAGAAATTAACCGAAAATTATTGCGGGATAGATAGAATCCAGTAGGAGCTGTTGTAGGCGGACGCGGATAGGTATTTGTTGAGTGGACTCGAAGGTGGAGGAGTCAACTTACCTTGAAGTGGTCTTTGCCGAATGGAGGGCGGAGTGGTGAAGGGATTAATTTAGCTTGGAAGGGTGGAGAGGAAGAGGGGTCAATTTTGGTTGGAGGAGTGGAGGGGTCTTTGCTGACTGGAGGGCGGAGGGGTGGAGACGTAGAGGGCACTTCCCGTGCCCTTTTATGGTCTCAAAAGCAACACTGACCCTAGACAGTATGATCCAAGTCACAGCATCAACCACAGCATCAACTTTCTACTTAACCTTTTATACTTATTTTAGATGCCGTTTGATTTTAGGAATCTTAACTATTAGGTCGTCTAACCTATGTTCACAATTACTTACAACTAATGTAATTGTGATTTACCTTAACCTAGACATGCACTTATTCTAGTTATTACATTTTTACAAAATTGCATCATGGATCTCATAAGATGCAGATCCGAGTTCTTTTACGACAACTTTTAACTGCGTCCTGGACCACAAAACGTCTGGTTTCTCCTACTCCTAACTCCATCTGAACTTCTTCCATTATTGGATGAGTAACATGAATTTCTTCTACCGGAACTTCATTTACGTCAAATTCTGCTCTTGGAATTATTGTGTCGAACTGCTTCTAACATTGCATTGTTGACCTGAAGTTGATAGATTTCCGTCATCTGATCCTTCAGAAAGCAGTAGTATATCATATATCCGATCATCCCCATTAGTAGGACGATAACCGCGATTAGGATCACGAACATGTTGACGATGTGGTGGATGTCCGATTCGAATGCTGCTGCAGAAGATAATTGGTTTGCTGCTGTAAGTCCAAATAAGTATTGTCCTCCACCAGATTGATAACCTTTGTACAACAGGAACAGCACCATTGCTGAGAGGACAACATTCCAAAGGATGATCAAAGTATTAGTAGCTGGAGGTAGTAAGTGTATCAAATTGGGCACGACCATCCTCTTCAACTGCGTTATTTCTGTAAGATTCAATCGTGGTGTATCTATGTCCCATGTCTTGTTGAAAACTGAAGTCAAATTTGGGAATGTGGCGTACTGAGTGACGCCATCCCGCGATGACTTAAGCACTACGTCTACCTTAGATATAATTGAGGGTATAATGATATGGACTACCGTTTAGTTTAGCAAACTAGATGGACATGGATATGGTGGCCTAACGGGCATCCTTGATGGGATGAGTAATTCGCATTCACATGACAATCGCACCTCTAGACTCCCGATTCCACCTGGAGTAGCTAGTACTTAGGTACCTCTGGTAGTTGGTTCAGTTCCCCCAGTTCATGGCATACTTAAGACGTCTTTATTTAAAATAATTTCTTCACGACTTCTCAACGTCTAATTTGTAATTCAATTTTTCTAATCATGCCTTAATTAGATAGTTTTAGAAATAGTCCTACCAAGAAAACCTTAGTATGACTAATGGGCTCATCATGAACTGTAAGAATTAGAAATTCCCTCTAATTCTGAATGTATTTAACCCACTTATAGTTTACCCTATGTTCAGATGTACCATGGTACCAATGTGTACTCTGGAATGCCAATAAGAGAACATCTACCAGCGTATTCCTATATTTAATTTCCTACTTAACTATGATACTATTTCTTAGTTTGTCGCCACCATAGAACCTTATGGCAAAGAAACGGCATCGCTGTATTCCCTAAAATGTGTCCTAGCTCTTGTCCCTACAGGTAGCATAGACTCTTGTGGAGGGCCTATTTCTACTCATCAAATGCCCCTGATTATCTTCTCTTGAAAGGGCGGATGCAGGGCGTCTGCCTGAACTACATCCATAAGGTATTTTCATTACCAATAGCCAGACACTCAGTAGTGTCAAACTTCCCAAGCTTCCTTCTAAGACTCGAGACTCACTATTGTTACATAGAAGGTAGATACTATACGAGTCTACTGAAGCTCGTATAGGAGTCTTGGTCCTCACATCGTACGACGTAATAACTGTCAACCCTATAACTACTTTAATCAATCCTTCCTTCCTTAAAAAGGATCTCAATGCTTTAGTTTAGTTAGTTATTTTATCTACTTAACTATTTTTATTAAATTAATCTATTCCTATAAAAGTCCCTAATTGGTTGCCATGTATGAGTAAGCGGAAATTTTTATCAAACAAAAAAAGAGAGTTGACCTTTAATCATGATAGATGTAAACGTCAACACCTTCGTTGCAACTTTCCTAAGTCATCAGGTTTGAAATAATCACCCAATTTCCTTTAGTTAATCCGGTTACTAACATAGGAGCGTGTAATTCCGCATTAAGTTGTTTTGCTGCATGAGCTAATCTTTTCAATGCCCTCTGCAGTGCGCAATAACTTATAGGAGTGCCATACGAAAGGTCACCTTGGACCACCATATTGGCTACCGTAATCGTTTTTGAAACTAACAAACTGTATGTATAGCATGTAGATGGGTTCCACTAAATTCATGTATCGATGGCTTGATTTCCACCATGTACCTGATATTGACATTGGGAATCCCTCTTCCCAGCGTTTCTTATTACTGACAAAATTTGCAATAATTATCTGACATCCTGTTTCAACAGGTTGAGTAGCATTTCCTCTATCATATTAAATACGGGTAGCCATTTCCGCGTAAAGAGTGACTAAGCCTGGATTTCCTGAACAAAGAATTTTTGAGAGATCGTAGAAAATATATTAATCTCCCAACAATTTTCTTACTGTAATGAAATCGCAGTGGTTTAGTCAAAATTCCGCGGTTTCAGCAAGTTATTGTCGTTAGGTTTAAATTTTTTACATTTTGCATATGCAACACTTTGTTACATCCTTTTTGTATTGTTGGTGTTACTAGAAAGTTTGTATAAATTTTACTCGAATTTACCGTCGTAGATGTCGATACAAGTGACGCTTGATAAAAAAAACNTAGAAAGTTTGTATAAATTTTACTCGAATTTACCGTCGTAGATGTCGATACAAGTGACGCTTGATAAAAAAAACAAATCTACTCTTTAAGGTTCAATGAACTAATTACGTGATGAGAAATATTCTGTTTCACCCATAAATGTTCACTATGAATAAGACCTGATCAGGTTAGTGACAATTGCGAAGTAGTTTTAACTCCAATATTTAAATTTTATGCATTGTTCATTAATTGTNTAGAAAGTTTGTATAAATTTTACTCGAATTTACCGTCGTAGATGTCGATACAAGTGACGCTTGATAAAAAAAACGAATCTACTCTTTAAGGTTCAATGAACTAATTACGTGATGAGAAATATTCTGTTTCACCCATAAATGTTCACTATGAATAAGACCATCAAGTTGATCAGGTTAGTGACAATTGCGAAGTAGTTTTAACTCCAATATTTAAATTTTATGCATTGTTCATTAATTGTTCTTTCTCCTCGCCACTATTGTTGTTGCCAACCGTTCTCCGGCATTAAACTTGTNTTCTTTCTCCTCGCCACTATTGTTGTTGCCAACCGTTCTCCGGCATTAAACTTGTGAAGAAAATTAATATTTTTCACTAATGTTATTCAACTAGAAACCAATATAAACAATTTTAACCTAATTCAAAAATTTTGCTTACTTTCACCTGGTGAAAGTGGAGAAAGTTGTAATTTTACAATTCTCGTATTATCACTCTCCTCCTCTACTTGTACCTACTTTTTAACCAAACTTACATAACTTACCTAACAATAGATTTAACCTATTAGTTTTTTAGTTAACTTCTTTATTGCTACTTAATTAAAATTAATCTAATTAATCGTATTAATCTAAAAAAACCAAAACATTGAGATCCTGGCAGGATCGCCACTGAAACTATCGCATTTGAATTTGATGCAATAGGATTCCAGGTATTACCTCCTAATGTCCTCCTCCTTCATAAGAGGCCCCTAACAGTTAGGCACTAGAGTACAAGAACTCTACGTAGAAGAGTATCCCGTCCTGTAGAAGCGATAAAGTCTACAAAAACCAGCCTGTAGGTAGGAGAAGAAACCAGGCCCCGGTAACATCAGTTCCTATAGAGGCTTTTAGGAGTTAGGAAGCTGTAGACAATAGCAGAGTTGGATTACTCAGCCCAGACCTAACTCAACTCAATTCCATCCACTTCACTCCAGCTTGTATGAGACCAGTAGAATAGAGACGACACTTTAGTTAGAGAACACGAAGAGTCTCTAGAAAAGTTAACTTGATAGTCTAGGGGTCCAACCTAAAGAGCCATTCCCATTCCCGTGCTATATGAACAACCCAACACTGTAGGTACTCCCTGTGTATCCAAGTCAATTTTCATTTCTCTAAACTACTTTATTCCAATCAATGCAACGGTCCGCCGCGCCACAATATATCTTACAAATTTCACAAAAAATTATTGTATTTATAAATAAAAAATTGTGCGTTCTAAAATTTAATGGCAGGATATTAAGTACATAGCATAGTTGACAACTCAGAAAAGTGAAGTCAAATATACTCTAAAGTTTAATTAGTCATTTCGCGATTTAGTTTACAGTCCATACCAGTCTCAAATCGACAAATTTCTTATGGAAATTTANTTTAATTAGTCATTTCGCGATTTAGTTTACAGTCCATACCAGTCTCAAATCGACAAATTTCTTATGGAAATTTAGACATGATATCATGTGTTTTATGCTTACCCGTTTAAAAAATTTAAAATACAGTGAAGTTCGGCTATAGTGACCAGGGCATAATAGAACTCCAGCTATAGCAAACCATACTGTCCGGTTCCTGCCAAGCAAATGGACGATTATGTGTTAAGTAGTCCGGTTATAATGAAATTGGCTATACTGAACTTCCGACCTTAGTGAACCAAACCTACCCGAGTCATTTTAGACGGTTATAGTGAACAGGCATGAAATATTTATGAATTCCGCAATGATTTTTTTTTAAATTCTTTTATGACCATTTATGTACCCGATTTAGTTGGGATCTTAGAGTGAATTTTAGTCAACTCACTAAGTTTATGTCAAATCCAGTCACAAAATATTTTTGGTTGTTGCTTAGAAGAATTTCATTTAGTGGAAAGAAGTTCATGGGACGTGCCAGTGTGTTATTGTGCACAAATGTTACTAGATGTTATTATTTATCGACTCTTTCTCTTACCGTTCATTCACCGTTAATTTTCAAAATTTTTCCACGGGCAAAAATTCTTAAATCAAACTTTTACTTCCTTTGCAGTACTATGGATTCGGACATGGAACTTGACCTTATCGATCTCCCCTCCATCAAGGTAAAGAATATTTTCAAGGACGAGGTCGTTTTGTCACCTGGAGAAGCCGGGAGAGGTGGAAGTGTTGGGAGAATTTTTGGATCCAGCTGCAGTGTTAGAGTGGCTATTGAGAGACCCAACACCACCACGCCGCTCCCAGTTGGCGTCGGGAGTTTGGAGGGTAGAGCCGTCTTGCTCTCATCCAAATCGCTCCAGGTCTCGTCGTACCCGTTCTCTTCGTCGGAGGTCACCATCACCTTGTCGAATTCAGCCACACAAGCGATTCCGTCGTGTGACTCCAGTTAGAGATCGTTTGGGACAATTGGAACCGGAAAAGCCACCGCGGCGGCGTCGCGCAAGTCCAATGTGGTCCCGTCTTGGACTTGGACAGACGGTACAAGTTTGGGACACTCCTCCACCGGGTTTGGCCACTAGCACGGCCAGGATTTCCACTTCGGCTCCAAAGGTTTCGACCCTCCCGAGCCATCTAGTTCTCCGGAATCCCGGAGAAAAGGCCGATCCTCGGCAGAAAATTAAACCGTTCCGCCAATATCCATCATTTGTACCAAGACCGGCAAATCCACCGCCGGTCAATCGCGCCGAGGTCGGTCGGGAATCACGGGTTCGGGAGCGGCAACGTCGCTCCACTCCACCACCAGTGCCAAGGATTGAGACGGCAGGGCCGTCAAGAGATCCGGCAAGTGGATCAGGCCGAAGTGGACCCGGATGGTTACCGAAGTCCCAACTGTACTCTTTCGAGGAGAAACCTGTTTGTTTCCGCTGCAACCAGGTTGGTCACCTTCACGGTGACAAAAATTTTCATCCTGACCATCATCCAGGAGACAAAGATTGCCGTAAGAAAAAAAATTAGGTTGAATTCCCCGTTAAATTAAAATTTAAGAATTAAAAAAATTCGATTTAATTTGTTAAATTTTCTTCTTTTCATTCTTTTTCTAACTATTTCCCCATTTTCTGTATATTATATCCGCTAAATTTTTCATTTATGAGGTCACAAAGTACCCTGAGAGAGAGGGATTTGTTGGAAGGAAAGTGCCCTTGCCTAATGGGCATGGAGAGGAGTGCGTATTCCTTATATTCATTCGTGAACTTGGACGGTTTGGGTCTTCTCATTTATTACTCAAAAAAATTAATTTTATTTTATATTTTTTTTTTCTGTTTTGTTGGCTGTGTGAGGTGATTGGTTAAAAACCAATCACTAATTAAAATTCTATATTGGAAGACTGCTTGTGTTTGTCCCAGTCGGGATTTCTTTATTTTTTTGGATTCCTTGTGTTTATCCCTTCATGGGACTTAGTGTTTAATGTTTGCCCCACCGGGCTAGAGGAGGGAGACTACATCATACCGTCAGGTACCATCCATCCCTTACCTACCATGTACTTCTACATATCCCCATACAGCGGCACTTTCAGTTCTTCAAAAGCTGACGAATTTTTTTCGTCCAATCCTCCTCGGTGGTAGCCAGCGGCAGACCGCCACTTCTCACCAACCAAGTGAGTCCCCTTTATCATCTGGTCGGTATTTTTTTTCCATTAATTTTTCCGTGAAGGACCCGGAATTGTAAGTTGTAAGAATTTTTTTTTTTTGCAAATTTTTATTAATTTGCAAATTTCTTCTTCATCTTTTTGGTACAGTCTTTTCGTTAATTGTCACGGTTTTTACCGAATTTTTTTTTACAAAACCTTCATTATTTTGGAAGGGAATTAAGTGGTCCTGTCCACTATATCCAAACAATTTTCAAATTTTTTGTAAAGTGAAAGTTAGTTTCCACTAACTTTCACCGTTAAGTTTTTTCACCGATTTGCCGTTAACTATATTTAAAAAACAGCCATTTTCGCCAATTTTTGTAGTTTGAGTGGTAATTACCACTATTGTAAAAAAAAAAAAAAAAAAAAATTTGGTAAATTTTTTTTTCTGTCGCAAATTTTCAATTTTTTACACATTCGTTACTTTAAACTGATTTATCGTTAAATTCAGCGATTTTGGGCGATTGGATGTCATTTCGGTGAGTTTTCCGAGCGTTTTATCGTTATTGTTTGCTCTTTCGCACAGGCTCACTCATCTGGTCATTTCGCTCAGCTCAGCTCGCATTTATTTTTTTCTCTCTACAATTGTTTAGTTTGATCCCGGGTAAGGTCAAACTCCACTCATCGGCTCATTTCACTCCGCTCAGCTTCACTCTTTGGTGATTTTTTTTAAATTGAAATTTTTCTTATCTGGATTTTCGCAATTTTTTTGTATTACCGTTAGTATTGCCAGATTTCTATAATTTTTTAATTCGATTTTTTTTTGTAAATTTATTTTTGTTTTGTCGATTTCTTCATATTTTTTACCGTTAATTCGTATTTGTCGTCGTAAATTTGTCGAAATATATTTCCGTTTCCTTACTTCTACAGCGAATGGCGGGTTCAAGCAACAAGGAAGCAAAATCGTGTGGATAAGCACTTGATACCATCTGATTGCGACATTTCGTTTTCTGGTCTACTGAATCCATCACCTACAGGTCTTGGTGGACAGGCATCGGTTTCGATCCGACGGCCGACGGTTCTGACCCGACAGCCTTTATTTCCAACAGTACCTGGAGAGTTATCAACCACCAAGTCATCAAGTACACTTGGTTTAGCTTCAAATTTCTTTTCACCAGGTTATGGTTTTTCGTGTTCACTGCAGTCTCGTTTTGGACTTAACAACGTACTTGCACCGTATTCACGTGATTCGTTGAACCGTCCAATTTGTAATTATTCTCACGAAACAGGGAACGTAGTTTGTTATTGCCGTAAAAGGAATACCAGCCGAAATCGTTCTGCAATTTCAGCCGAATCTAATAAATTTATTTCTTCTATCGTATCTGCCGAATCGACTAATGGGTCAAAATCTGCCGCTTTACCGAGTCTTTTCATAATTCTAAACTGGTTCCAGTTACTAAGTCTCACTTCTCTAAACTTGACGAATCTGTTGAAATAATTAAGCCATCTCATACTGCCGTATCTATCGAAAATACTAATTCCTCAAAATCTGCTATTTCTGCCGAAATTCCTGTTCATAAGTCGAAGAAATTTGTTGTGTCTACTCCATCAGTCTATTTGTCGTCTTCTTGTCGTTTAGGATTAGATTTTTTATTATTCATTAATAATTTAGTTTCTCGTATACAATCAGCCGAATCTGTTCTATCTGCCGAATCTGCTGAATCTGCTAACTTTTTGTAAATATGGTTCCAGCTGTAGTTATTGTGTAGAATTTGTTACGTTTTTTCAAAATGTATATAAGAATACTGAATTTGACGCCGCAGTTCAGGCTTCTAAACCTCTCTGTGGACTTGCCGATTTGCCGAAATTAGTTACTAGTTCTTCTCAAACGTACAATAGTTTTGCCGATCTACCAATTGTTGTAAATAGTTCTTTTCAGACGTATAATGAACTTGCCGATTTGCCGAAATTAGTTAATAGTTCTTCTCAAACGTCCAATATTTCTGCCGACTTGCCGATTTTTGTAAATAGTTCTACTCCGATGTCTAATGGTCCTGACGATTTGCCGACTTCTGTAAATAATTCTAAGGGATCAAGTGTTCATGCCAATTTGTCAAAATTTGTCAATGGTACTTCTGAAGCATTTCAGCCACTTGCCGATCAGTCGATTGTCAGAAGCAAATATTCTAGGACGTTCCATGTTGATGAAAATTTGCCGATTTCAAAGAAAAATTTGAAGACGTTTGATGTTTGTGCCGATTTGCCGATTTTACAAACTAATTTTAAGACGTCCGATGTTTATGCCGACTTGCCGATATTTTCCAAACGTTGTTCTCTGTCGTCCGTTTCTGGACCTTCCGCCGAAATTTGATTTGTTTCCGATTTGACGAAATTTACACTTGCTGTTTTTACTTACTCTCCTGCCAAACTCCACCATTTTAATGTAAAGGATTTGACTATAGTCTCGCGTTCGCCGGCTCCGATTGTTCATAATACCGATATTCCGTGTGAGCCTCGAAAAATAGCTCACGAACGTCGAGCGCGCAGGTATATTTCTATGGTCCTTCTAACTTCACTCAACAAATCATCTGGAATGACGAGGTCGTAATCTTCCCGAAACAACTGGAGGGATAAGGTTTGAATCCTCTCGTCTTATTAAATATTAGGTTGTATTTCACCGTTAAGTTAAAATTACAAAATTTAAAAATTAGATCAAATTTGTTAAATTTTCTTCTTTTCATTTTTTTCCTATCTATTTCCCCAAATTCTTCATATTATATCCATTAAATTTTTCATATTTCGTGAGGTCACGAATTTCCCCAGGAGAGAGGGATTTGTGGGAAAGAAAGTGCCCATGTCCAACAAGCATGAAAAGAAGTGTGCCAACGTGGCAGGAGGCGTTTTTGGGAATGAGCCGGACAGGCTCATTCCAGCCTCTTAGTGGAATTGGATCTGGTACTGGTTGTGCTCTCCTCAATCTCTCCAAAAATATAATTATTTATTTGTTTTTATTTTTTTGTTTGTGTGTTTGTTGTTTAGGTGATTGGTTGTTACCAATCACCATAGTAAATATTAGTATTTTGGAAGGTCGTGTTTGTGTTGTTAGAAGTCCCAGGAGGACTTCAATTATTGGTCTTTTGTGTTTCTGTTTGTGTCTCACGGAAAGACTTAGTGTATTGTGTTTGCCCCACCGAACTAGAGGAAGGAGACTATATCATACCGTCAGGTACCATCCATCCCTTACCTACCATCTACTTCTACATATCCCCACGAAGCAGCACTTTCCGTTCATCATATTTAAGTCAAATTAATATAATATAATTTCAAAATTATAGTCAAGTCACCTTTTGAAGTTTTAGACATTGTTAAGCACTATGTAGATGTATACTAAATTTGACTTATTATTTTTTAATCTATTGAAAATGTGCGGTGTAGTTTCAAACTTTGAATGACATAATTGGTCAATTCTGATGAGAATCAGATTGATAACATTATCAGATTTGAAAGGCAAAAGTTCATTACCATTATTGAGCATTACTCTCGATGAATCTTATTTATTATCTTACTTATATTTAGTTATCGATTAGGTAACCATTTGTGCATAATTATCTCGGTAACAATTACTAAACTATCACCAAAAGAGTAGTGAGTGTTCTAATGTACTAACATTCATTTGCTAAATCGTGAGATGCTCTACAGATGGTGTGAGTAAATCTGAAAAGTTTGCAGTTTTCAGTTGTCGAACCCATATTTTGATTAACTTTGTATAAGTTTGACAACTACAAGCTACACGCTTTTTAAAACATATTGTCAAATTAAAACGTAGTTTCAATTTGGTAATTTGTACTAAATTTCTGCTCAAATAATATAACAATACAATTACTTACCTCATCAGTCAATGATGGGTGTAGAATCCAAAATAATTCCATTACAATCAACAGATAAAAACGTTTATAGAGCACCTCCTTAAAATGATTTAAAATTTAAAAAAATTCTATATAGACCCAGTAGCTTGCTTCAAACAAAAAATTTTTTGCATAGCACATGAGGGGGGAAAAAACCTATGGTAACACTGCTGTGAAAAATGTACCTTTTGTGGTAGCAGTGGCTCTATCACTGCTGTAAAAAATGCACGTTTTGCGGTAGGTTGCTTCAAGCAAAAAATTTTTTGTATAGCACATGAGGAAAAAAAACCTCTATTAACACAACTGCAAAAAATGCACTTTTTGTCGCAGTATTGGCTCAATCATCTCATCACTTGACTTTTGACGAGTTATTGATGACGATTTATTCGACT
This sequence comes from Holacanthella duospinosa, assembly GCA_002738285.1. NCBI lineage: Eukaryota > Metazoa > Arthropoda > Collembola > Poduromorpha > Neanuridae > Holacanthella > Holacanthella duospinosa. The sequence goes on along the minus strand of NIPM01000174.1, from coordinate 372,986 downwards.
CCACTGTAGAAACAATGTGTGTGAACTATGCAAACAAGCTCACGCCATTCTCAAAAATTAAGGTGTCAGCAAGAAAAGATTCTGTGTCAGCATAAGTTGACAATTTTAATGAACACATCGACGGAAAATTGAATCAATAATTTCAACAGGGATTACTAGAATGTCTCAAACTTCAAAAAGTAAGATCATACCTCTCTTTATTTTTCTTGCAACACTATTATTTGATTTTGATTTATTTGAATTGTTTAAACTTTCAAAATTAAATTTAAAAAAATTTAAATTCAAGTTTAAATTTTATGACTTGTTTCTTTGTAAATTTCACGCAGTTAGTAACGTAGAAAAACCATACAAACGGTCATTGACTAGGCTATTGAAAGTCAACTGGATAAAAGTCAACAATATTGTGAGACAATTATTGAAATGTCAACGAAACATATGATGGATGAAATAAACGAAACAACAACTGCTACGTAGCCTGTCAGAGTAAAAGCACGCCCTCGCAGAGGTTATTATTCTAATTTTATTTGTTTTTGAATTTTGATCCGTTATAATGTGACGTGGTGATAATTTTGTGCAATTGGTTTCGCTGTTAAATATTATAAGTATTATTTCCTGATTGTTACTTATCCAATTATTGGGTTTATTTTATATGCGAAGGGAATTATTTCACTTTTGTCTTTGGAACTCCTGGCTAATCATGGTTAGCCTAGTCCGGTTTCTTTATGGGGTTCTAATCTATCCGTATTGCAAGGAGAACTAAAGAATCCACTCTATGTGAACAGCGGAGACTGTGGGTAATCTTTGGGTACTCGGTATCCACTAACTCTGGGCTATTGGTTATAATGCACCAAGATGTCCCAGGCACCAAAGGAAAAACCGAGGGGTCCGCAAAGATGAAGGGTTGTATCAAATAGGGCAGAAGAAGCCGGTGTCGGTCGCCTTAGATGGAGTTTTGCCATGCATGACTTCGACCCTAAGCAAAGATGCAGCCTTGCCAAATCCACGGTCTTCAGTTAAAAGGTGCCCTCCGACACAACTTACTTCAATGTTGGGTTATTTTGACAGAATGCACTCTCTTTTCTCTCTGCCCGATCGGTGATTCCTCAAGACAATAAGTTAAATCGAATAACTATAATTTTTATAGTGAGGTACTATTTATTACTCCAATTACAATGATTAAGATACGACAAGATACAAGCGTATAGCAATAGAGACAAAACACTACTTTCGACCATCCACCCCTGGTGCACTAGTGAAAACCTCCTTTTATGTTGTCACTTGCCACCACAAGGAGTGTCCATTTCCAGGTATTAAGAAAATTTTCCTGGACTCATTCATCCTGTTTCCTTAAAAATAAAGAGAACCAGGAAAACCCACTCAACCCTACCAGATTTCAGCTTAAGTAATTAATCACAATTATTCGAACAAGCCAAGGATTTCCAGTTTGTCACAATATTTATCAAATACTATGCTATTTTATTTGAAAGTGCTGCTGTGCTGAAGGAAAAACATGAAGTTGCTGCATGTACATCGAAAAGACGGAAGAGGGCTGCAGTTGATGGTAATTTATCCATTATTTGTTTTTGGTAAATTCCTAAAACAGACTTTTGGTTATTTCCAAAAGCCATCTTACAATGATTCTTATAACCCTAACGATTCAGAGGAAGAAAAAGAATCGACAGAAGATGGCGCTGATGATGATGAGGATGCTATGGAGGAAGACCAACCTATCATCCTATCTCCAGCAGAGTGATCATATTTGAACAATTCTTTTTTAGTGTTTTTGAGTATTAGCAGTTTATTTATTAAGATGCTGAGCAATAGTAAAATCCCAGCCCCAGCAATCCTCTCTTTTACACATTCAAAAATTCGATAGATGTAAAGTCATTCTCCAGTAAGAGCCACGGGTACCTGGTTGGGTATATTGAGTTATGTTATATTATATATTCTTATCAGTCAATCAATCAATTTATTTGACGTTGGCCCTCGCCCCATCAATGAAATTACGCGCTTAAGTAAATTTAAATAAAATAAAATTATGAGTGTGAAAATTACTGAAAAAGTTTTAAAATATTTGAAATTAAATGAGATAAATAAAATGTGAAGTTTGGATCAGTGGAAACTTCCGTGACTTCCTTGATAAGTTGAATTGGGTCCTTTGGCATTCCTTGAAAGTAACTCAGTCGAGAGATGTGCCACTGCATTTCCAAATAGCATGAAAGACAGAAAGTTGTTCTCTACAGTATTTGCACTCCTTTTTCTCAAAATGTTCCATGTTAAAACATTTTTCTTTATTGTAGATTGAATTGGATTTTAACTGGTAGAATTCATGTCGCCTTTGAAGAGGAAATTTTGGTCAATAGAAATAGTTCAGAGATTTAAGAGAATATTATTTTATGATAGTGTGGAATAGTGTACAAGATTGCTGTGCGAATTTGAAGTCACGTTTTTACAAGTAGTGTTTGTACCCAGGAATGGAAATTTCTGGACAACTGTTACGGCTTGCGCTAAGCCTCTTCTGTACAAACCTTGCATATCTGTAAATTTCAGCCTACTTTCCAACTGCAAACAACAAATGTATTTTTCGAAAGGATGTTTTTTGAAGTTCTATATACGCATTTAGAGAAAGGTTTGAATCGTTAGCTGACAACCATAGAGAAATAGTAAACCTGAATACATCAAAGCTTAATGTCTCTAAGCGAACAAAATAACGAGGGGTGCTGAAGGTGGAAGAGTCTCTTAAAATATTGCTGTTGAACCCTTTCTATTTCATTTGTGTTGTGATCCTTACACCCCTGAGCCGGATAAGGTAAATGATTTGACAATAGAATTTAAGAGAAGTTTAAAGACTTTCAAGTTGAGGGTTTTCATCCTGCCTAGTGTGCGAAATACAGTGCCTTGCGCGGCAATACCTTTCCCAATAGCCGATTTAGAGTGGAGGTTGAACGACCCATTCGATTGGAAAATTATGCCGAGGTACATGTAAGATTTCGTAGTCTGTACTGGGATACCTCTCCAAGAGAACTTGTCTTTTTTTCTCACCTTTCTGGAACGCCGTATCACAAGTACTTTTGTTTTAGAAAAATTGACCTGTAGACCTCGTCGGTGGAAGTAGTTAGCATTGAGATTCATCTTCTGTTGAAAAAGTTCTCGTGACTTAGCAACGAGACCTAGATCGTCCGCCTAAAAGAGGAAATCTTCAGATCGCGAATGGAGTCAAAATCCGGCAAGGAAACATCTATCAAATATGTTCACCAATTCTTCTTTAAAGAGGTTAAAAAGTGTGAAACTTGAGGATTCACCTTGAAGGAGTCCTTTTGTGATTTTTATTCTTTCCGTTAGAACGTAAAAAGTGAAAATCATCGCACTTGCATTCTCGCATATATTTGAATACACGGATGAATTTGGTGGACGACCTTAAGTTTCTAATGACTTTCCATAATAGTTTGTGGTTTGTAGTATCAAATGCTTGAAAAAAATCATCCAAGCAAAGATAATTCTATTTCTTTGAGGAGTTGGATCTGTGCAGTAGACATGAGAGTAAAAACATGGTCAACGATAGATCTTCCCTTTCGAAAACCTGCCTGAAAGTCGGACACTGTTGTGTTTGGTTATCCACTCTACCATCCTAGTATTTGTAATTTTAGTAAAAAGTTTGAGTGTACTGCTCAGCAGAGAGATAGAACGGTAATTACCCGGGATTTCTCTTCAACCCTTTTTAAGTATCGGACAAATTAACGCATAGCACCTTTTAACGGGGACTTTTTCTGAATCAAAACTGTAAGAAGTAGTGATGACTCACAATCACGACTCTCTTCAACTTTTGGACAAAGAATTGAGTCATTATAAACGTAAAAGTAAGTGTTAAAAGTGAAACAAAGGGAAGGTGAAGACAGCAGAAACAATTTTCTATTCAAACTTTGAGTCACCAGTCCTCGATTGGATCGCCACACAAAGATTAAGTAAAAGGTTACATATTCTTTTTTTCAAAGCTATAGAAACTTCTCTCTTTTCATTTTACAAACTCTTTCCGTCAAAAGCTGCTTCGAAGTCACTATTACGAAATTCGATTTTGTACGAGCACTCCAAGTGGCCAACTGCTAAATTAGGTTAGGACTCAAGCACAGGGATTCAGACAGCTACACCCAATCGGTGTTTTGAATTCCGCTTTCTTGCATGCGAGGTTTCCTAACTAGATAAACGGAAACAAAAAGCTGGTGCATAAGTACAAATAGTTGACTGTGTGTGACGGCACCAAAATTTTATTGACATTTGAGTTTATCGAATAAGGCCACTGTAAGAAAAATATACACAACTCATGTGGTCAAGTTGACCAATGTGAACTACCAACAACGGAGGCTACAGATCAAGCTCATTCTGAAATTTGCAAGGCTAAGTGACATAGTCAGTGGAAACATTCTCAGGCATAACTCTGATGTTGCCACATAGGATGACAAAAATGTGGAAGTTATTTCCATTCTGGTACCCACGTTAGATCCGATTAACACCAATTATGTCTATGGTTGCGAAACCTCAAAAGACATTTTTGACCACCTCAAAAATATTCACTCCGACAGCTCTACACTCAATAAGCAACACACTCTTTCTGCATTTCTCAACTACAGGGTCAAGCCCTGTCAGTCTAGTGCTTGCTTTCACAGAGATGGACCAAATATCCCGAAGCCTGAAGGAAATGGGAGTGACACTTGATGAAGATACAGTAGTTACAAAGATTGTTTTTTCGCTTTCTCCGAAACATGTAGCATTCAAGAAAACCTGGGACAGTGTGGGTCAAAACCAACATAAGATGCAGTACTTCTTGCGAGACTTCGGAAGGAAGATCTGGAGATTGACCAAGCTACATCGCTGGCAAAAAAGCAAACCGCCGCCAAGGTCTACAACACAATGCCATCTAATGGCTATGTACAACAGAAGAAAGATAATCCAGAACATAGATGGCAAAAATTAGATCAAATTAAAAAGAACTCAAATTGCAATGCGTGTGCAAAGCGTGGGCACTGGGACCGAGAATGCAGAAGTAAACTCAAGATCCTAGTACCCAATATGCATCAAGCAAACCCAAACATAGAAAGCCAAACTGGAAGACAACCAACGGATTCGAGAAGGGTTTTCATGGCTATAGAATCAGCTGAAAATTGTGACATCTGGTACAGTGACTCCGGAGTCAGCTCTCACATTTGCGGACATAAGGATTGGTTCGTCATTTACAAAAAATTCCAGAAGTCTGAACTAAATTTACTTGATTGATCGTAAACCAATTCAAGCTCTAGGAGGTGTTCTCAGCATCCTATCTTATATAGACACAAATTGGGTTGAGTGCATAGTCAAAGATGAGCTGCATATACCAGGTCTGTGAATCTATTTTCAGAGGCAGTCTTTGCCAAGGAAGGCTATACGATCATCCGTACGCCAGAATACACCAAGTTCTTCAATGAATGCGGAAAACTCGGACCAATTGCTTACCTTTCAGAGAGCCTCTACATAATGAAATTCAAATAGCCAAGCGTCAAAGCTCTAGCTTCTTCTGAGGACACTACCAAAATGCGCCTATGGCAAGAGAGATGTGCTCACATCAATACAAATCACATTCTGGAGACATTTAAGAAGAAAGCTGCAAACGGCATCCAACGGGTCATGTGGAAAGGAAATCACTTCTGTCAAAACTGTCAAGAAGGAAAACAAGCTAGAAAACCGTATCCACTTGTTGAGAAAAAAAGAAACTCGCTACATGGAGAAATGGCACACGCCGATGTTGCAGCTCCTGGAGGAGCCTGTAATTTTCTGCTAGTGAAGTATAATTTCTGTGGCTTTCCAGTAATATACTTTTTGCAAAACAACTCTTTAATAGCTGTGACTATCAAAGGTTATACAAATTTCATGGAAGCACAAACTGGCATCAACGTAAAAACCATGTGCACCGAAAACGGAACGGAATTTGTCAACGAAGATTCATCCTCTTTCTTAAAAGAAAAAAGAATAGTGCACAAAACATCAGTAGCTTATTGTCCGCTATCAACTGGAAAAATTGAGAGAGAAATGAAAACGGTATAAGAAACAGAGACGGCCATGATGCAACAAGCTAATGTTGTGGAGTTCCTATGGGCGGAAGCCGTTTGCGACTTCTGTCTATGTGCATCACCATGCGTTAGACAAACGGAGCCCAGAGGTAACCACTTTCGAGAAAATATTCAAAAGGAAGCCATATCTTGGACATCTGAAAATATTCGGATCCAAAACCTATACCCATATTCCTGACCAACTTAGACGTGTTTGGGAACCAAAAGCTAAACAATACATTTTCATGGGACACGAAAGTTTCTGGAACCAGTATCGTCTCTATGATGCAGAGAGACGAAGAATAGTAGTGGCCAGGAACGTCACATTTGATGAAAACAGAGAAAGTCAAGAAATATCACAGGAGACTTTAGGAAACAGCATTTAGCCTTGACAGTTGCAGCACAAAAGGCAACCATCCAATAATCTTGAAGAAATAGGCTCAGATGAAGGCGACAAACCACCCCACATAAACGATCAGCAAACCGACGTAGACAAACAACAAAATCCTGGCATGACACTCAGGGACCGGAACCTAATCAAGCCTCATGTTAGGTACCAAGTACATATCGCAGATAATATACAAGAGCCACTCACGCTGGTTGACGCTATGGAATCAAAGCAAGCAAGAGAATGAATACAAGCCATGGATGACGAATAGAAAAGTTATAAAGACAATCACTCTTGGATACTGGTTCCTTGTCCCAAGAAGGCTAAACTACTGGATTCCCGTTGGGTGTTCAAGATCAAACGTGACTTAGATAAGTCAATCACAGGATTCAAAGCCCGACTTGTCATCAGAAGTTACAGGCAACAGCATGGCGTGAATTATGACGAGACATATGCTTCAGTCTGTAGATACGAGTCAATACGTCGTCTTTTAGCCCTTGCTGTCAACAAGTTATCACATGTTTCAATGTGACATCAAAACAGCGTTCTTCCATGGGAAACTTGACAAAGTAGTCTACATGAAGCAACCCCAAGGCTATGAGCAAGCGAAGAACTTTGTATGCCTTCTACAGAAAAGTCTTTATGGGTTAAAGCAATCCCCCAGATGCTGGTTCAGCTTACTGACTGAATTTCTGAACCAAAACCACTTCTCTAAAACATCAAGTGATCCTTGCGTTTTTGTGGAACCAAAGAAGAATCCAAATTTCTTTGTTGTTTACGTAGACGACATCTTACTTTTAGCGCCTACAGAGGAGGAATCGGAAAGGCTCATTGCCCTTCTGAAGGCACGCTTTAAAGTAACTGTTAGTAAACCGAAGTCCTTTGTTGAGATCGAGATAAGAACACAAAGGATGAACATCCACCTTATAGAGACATTTTACATTGACACGATACTAGAAAAGACCTCCATGACCAATTCAAATACAATCACTGTCCCCATGCAACAGAACTTAGAACTTCTCTTGGCCGAACATGTGAATGAAGACATCCCATATCGCGAACTTGTCAGATCTCTTCCATTTTTGACAAAATTAACAAGACCGGACATAGCATTCGCGGTATCAAAGCGTTCACTATTTATGAATGCTTATAATGAAACCCACTGGATTGCTGCCAACAAAGCGCTCAGATATCTCAAAGGAACACAGCATTTCGAATAGCAAGTCAAGCGACTTATTTTTGGCGGGATACTCAGACTCTGACTATGCCGGAGATAAAATTGATCGAAAGTCAACAAGTGGTTTCACTTTCTTTTTAGGTCCAAATCTAGTCAGCTGGTCTAGCCATAAGCAACCGATCGTTTCCTGTTTATCAACGGCGGCGGAATATATCGCACTCACGACAGCTGCTCAAGAGGCTGTCTGGATAAGGCAACACCTAAAGGCACTTGGAGCTCAAACTACAAATGCCACAGAAATCAAGGTGGAAAACCAAAGCGGTATTAAGCTGTCAAACAACCTTGAATTTCACAAAAGATCTAATCACATTGATGTTCTTTTCCACATTATTAGAGAGTTACAATCAGCAGGAAAGATAAAGACAAGCTATGTACCATCCAAGGAAAAACTAGCTGACATTTTGACAAAGCCACTCATAAAATCGCATCACGAATCAATGATTGAGAAATTACAGATGACAGAAACGGAAGAAAAAATCCCTTGTCCAATACCAACCACAAAACCGCGATCATGAACCATTCATCAAATGCTGCTCGTTCTAACAACTCTACTACTGTGCTTCACAAGCAATTCCTCTGCTGTGTCAACAGTTAGTCACCAACCAACTATTTGGAGAAATAGCAAAATCCCGATCACATTTAGATTTAATCATTTCTATTTGATTATCAAATTCAAGAACTCTTGCGAGATCCTGACAACTGAAAACATTCACACATATCTACTCCAGGGTACTCGTCAAACGCTGTGAGTAACTATTTGATGATTATTTTGTCGAGGAGTTGAAACAGATGTGTCCTCGTGAAAGTTTCATTGAAGTGCAGTTGAGAAGCAAGAGATTCGTGTTTACTGCGCTTGCCATTATGGTAATCAGAATAATCTCCACTGTAGAACTTCTGCACAGGTGGTATGAGGATGCGCACTCTAAAAAGTAAACATTTTGAGAGAAGAAATTGATGCTTAGGTAGTTAAGCTGGAAGAAGCTGAAAAAAGACTGGATCTAGCACAGCAGGGGATAGCTTCATTAAGTGAAAAACTTAAATTTCTCACCAACCGCTTCAGCATCTTAGACTCAACGGTTAAGAAAGTGAACGAAAATTTTGAGAAACTGAAAAATTCACAGTCTGGAGCAATACATGCAATCTCCTATATCACCACAAGTTTGTCTCAAGGCCAGCAGATCATAATAGCCGCTCACATAGCGTGGGAAAATGGAAGGCTTCATGCACCATTCTTCGACTTCATCAACTACACCCTTCCATGTGAAACCTCGTGTCCCATGCAGTTTGCCACCACAAAAAGTTGTCGACTCTCATACAACAGATCAATGGTATTTATGGATTTCACTTCACCTATCTTCAATTCAACACCTCAACTTTTGGAAGCCGACCCCTTTGATCTGATCTACCAAACGAGTAACCAGATCTGTGTTGTTAAGTACACAGTAGCGCACAATGTTATCGTTTCAAAGATCGAAGACTGTGTATTCCGTAAATATACTCTACACAAATCTAATTCTTTCCCCATCGTACGAGTGTAAGAAATCCTCCAATCTACCGGAAAGTTCAAAATATTTTGGAGTAGATCACTGTAAACCACCACAATTGAATGACGCCAGGGATTTTATTCAGATAAAACAGTACCATGAAAGTATACACATCTATTGCGCTGGTAGCAATATCATCGTCAGCAGCGTCACGCATCCGCGTCTAAACCAACCGTTAGTCCTACAAAAGTCAAATTTTGAGATCAATGGACAACGCTAATACGGAAAGGAATACAAGCTAGACCAAGAAAGGAAATTGATCCAATCTAGCCTCTAAAAGCAAACTTATTTCTACAGCCAAAAGTACATCTAGATGAGATTGTGTTGGGCCCCTGCACTGAAAGTTCACTAACTAGGAAATCAAAAATCCAAACTGATGATTACTTCCCTTGATTCATCGTGATGACCATTACGTTTGGAATTGTATTCTTGGCATTATTAATTTTGATTTATCTTTACTGGCGTAGAAACGTAACAATTCCAATTCAAACAGAGCCATGTGTAAGGTACAAGAAAGCAGAGGATGATCGGAAATTATTTCTTGGAGCAGCTGAAGTGGTCAAGATTAGGAGATAGTGTAAAAAGAAGTGACGACTCACAATCACGACTCCCTTGAACTTTTGGACGAACCAATGAGTCATTATAATCCTATGACTAAGCTTTTCTTTCACACCACTTGTTCGTGCCTTAAGGCCCAATGTTAGTAGATTATCTGTAAACTTAGTTTTGTCAACTAAATTTATCTCAAGAACTTTCCAAATGAACCCTATAAAAGTAAAGCTAAATGAGTAATATTTTTCAGTCTCAAACTATGCACAATTTTACATAGAAATCTCCTTTTATTATTAAGAGAAGCTGTTACTCTGCTCAATTTTTCCTTAATTGTTCAAAATAATTATTACAGAAAGTAAAACTCACAAGTCTTGATTTATTGTTCAATTAATGATTAAACTTTTATTCAAAAACATAGTTGGAAAAGGCTGGTTATGTATAGCAAAAGGACAAGCGAACTTATCTTCCATACACTGTTCGGTATTAGATCTTCACCAGGTGCTGTGATGACCATGTGTGTCTCGAGAGCATTGAATTCCCTGTCCAGGATTTAAATAAATTTTTATGAATATTGACAATTAAATATGAACAATATAATGAACAATATGACAATATAATATAAACAATTAATATACAAATTATAGATGATAGTCTTTAGCACCATGGTGATTACAATTATTACTTCCGCCACATGAATATCGATTTACCGGGATCAAAATTCGAAACATGAAAATTTATTAATTTAATGTTTTGACTGCATTCTTACATACCTGCCACCAAACACGGACATATTCATTTGAAATAATTACCGCTAAGCTAATATCATATTACCGGTAGCGGAATTTCATTTATACAAGTTTTGCTATTTAATAATATGAATGTATGGTACATCGCAGCCATCCAGCATACAAATATTTCCTTTAAATTATTACCTCGAAGCCAATATCGAATTACCGGGAGCGAGCTACAAACCTAAAAAATTTGCTTTTTTAATGATATAATACATTTGTACATAGCTGCCATGAAGCATAAATATATATATTTGCGATTATTACCGGTATGCCAATATCGAATTACCGGTAGCAGAATTACAAACCTCAAACATATGCTAATCTAATGATAATTGTATCGATAGCTGCTAAAATGGATTCATGTCACAAGATTAGCAAACTTTTGAGATTTATAAGTCGGCTTCCGGTAATTCGATATTGGCATAGCGGTAATAATTTAGAAAATTGTTTCTTTGATGGTGGTTATGTACCTTTGCATTTATGATTTAAATAACATATTTTTGAAGCTTCTACTTTTGCTCTAGCCAATTCAACATTGTTGTAGCGGTCATAAATTCAAATAAATGTTGTTATACTTGATGTCACCTATATACCAATACATATGTATCATTGGAATGACTATATATTGAAGTTTGAAATTCGGCGCTCGGTAATACGATTTCACAAAAGCGCTAATTATTTCAAATAACTGTCTGTCTTTGATGGCAACTATGTACCAATGCATTTATATAATTTGAATAGCAAATTTATGAGGCTTGTAATTCTGCTTCCGGTAATTTGATATTGTCATAGTGGCAATAATTTCAAAAAATGTTTATGCTATTAAATTATTGAAATTTAAAATTCAGTTTTCGGTAAGTCAATATTGGCTTAGCGGTAATAATTTCAAAACAATAAGTTTATGCTTGATGGCTGCGATACACTAAAGCATTTACACTGTTAAAATGCATAAATATTGTTTTGGACGGTTGGAACTTCGCTCACGGTAATACGATATCAGTTAAGCGGTAATTATTTCAAATAAATATCTATGTTTATAGGAAACTATGTAGCAATGCATTTATAACATAAAATTAATAAACTTTAGGTTTTGAATTCCGCTCCCGTTAATATGATATTTATATAGCGGGAGTCATATTTGTGCTGCTAAAAAAAATAATCTATAATTTAATTGATTGTTTACTAAAATTTTGATTAAATATAATCTGACATATATTTAATGTGCTTAAGCTTCGGTAAACTAGGAGCTTACCAGAATTTATTACAAAATTGTCTACGTCACGATATCATGAAATTCCTCTACTCAAATCTCTTTATTATCGATTTATTTATTTATTTATTATCTATATATAATTTTTTATTTTAAAATTTTTTATCTAATTATTAATTATCAAACTGCTTTATTATTAAGCCGGGCACCCAAATGTATTAGTTCCTGCTGAGTTACCCGAAATGGAATCCATGGCACTTACTGATTTGGAATTAGTTTGGAAAAAGTTAGTACCGTAAAATCGCAAACGCTCGGGGTAATCAAATACCCTCCAAAATCCAGACGAAGACCAAATTGTTTAGCAAAAATAAAACACACACTAAAACCTGGAAACTCGCCATAACTCCGCCAATACCAAGCGATCGAACATGTGTCCTATCGCAGCCGTTTTTGCTCTCAAACTCTGTATTGGCAATGTAAATTTTTGGTCCTGGCAGCCTTCGCTTGGATGCTCGCAGCCCTTTTGTGGGTTTCCGCAGCCTTCCCGTGGATTCACGCAGCCTTTCAATGGATTCCCGCAACCCCCTCTCCCCCCGTGGGTTCTCGCAACTTTTCTGTGAATTGTCGCAGCCTTCCTGCAGTCCTCCCGTGATTTGCAACAACCCTCAGATGGGTTTTCGCAGCCCGCCCGTGTTTTTCCACATCCCTCCCGTAAGTTTTCGCAGCATTCTTGTGAATTCTCAAAGCCCTCTCGAGGGTTGCCGCAGCTTTCCAGTAGCTTTTCGTACCTCTCCCGTCAGTTTCTGCAGCCTTTTCGTAAGTTCCTGCAGCCTTCACGTAGTTTCCCTCAGCCCTCCCGTGTCTTCCCACAGCCCTCCCGAGGTTTCCCGCTGCCCCCATTTGGATTCTCGCAGCTCTTCAGTGGGATCCCGCATTTCTCCCGTGGGTTGCCACAGCCCACCCGTGAGATTTTGCTGCCCTTCCGTGTCTTCCCTCAGCCCTTCTGTGGATTCTCGTAACTCCCCAGTGTGTTCCCGCAGCCCTCCCGGGTGTTCACCCAGTCCTCTCGTGAGTTCACGCAGCCCTCCAGTGGGTTCCTGCAGCCCTTCCGTTGTTCCCCCAGTCCTCTCGTGTGTTTTTGCAGCCCTCCGGTGTCTTCCTGCAACCCTCCTGTGAGTTCCCGCAGCCTTCTTGTGGATTCTCGCAGATCTCCCGTGGGTTCCGCATGCCTCCCGAGAGTTGCAGCAACCTTCCCAGCATCAAAACCCAAACATGCTCCAAAGATGTTCGGATATCTAGAATCTGGTATGTTGCATTACTTAAGTGCTTAGGACGATATAGGGTGCTTTGGTTTTCCCTGTTTAGCATTAATCTCCATTCATACATGACGTTTTAGTGTAACTTTATCACACTTCGGTAAATACTCTTATTTTCTAAATTAATTTGAAATAAATTGCGCACACTTGCCGAACAATGTCTTGTCTACATCCTGAAGTGACTGAAATAATTCATATTTTTATATAATCATAACTCTCGGTAACTTGCCGTAACACATGGGAGTGGGACTCAAAAAAAATTATAGAAATTCCCATCCCCCACTTGATTACCATATAACCATTTTTTTACGCAATATTGTAGCATGGCGAAAAATCTGGTGATTATTCAGGCATCCGGGTATTCTGGTTCCGAGTATATTCACATGAGTTGAACGGATGAGGTTTCTATGAGCCTATTCCTTTGTCTTATGGGCTAGGGAATGAACTCATGCAAATTCTCAGAAGACAGAAAATGGACACTCCATGTGGCAGGGTTTAGAAAGCATAAATAAAGGCTAAGCCCTCGCTTCGGAGAGGGAGGGAATTCATTCCATTTTAGCCTACCGTTAGGAGAGAAGTAGTTGGTTTTCGTTTCTATTGTACTGGTTTTTTTAGTACATTAATAAACTTTTGAAATAATTTAGTAGCAAAGTTATATGGGAGAAATTGGTGATTATTCCAACCGTCATGTGTTGAGTTAGTTGGTGTTGGTTCGATCCATTAAGAGGCGAGTAGAGAGAGGCACACGATTTTTCCTATCATCAGAACAGTAAGTGCGCGTGTAGTGTCGAAGGTTGTCCATCTTTTAGAAGACCGTGGACTCGGTAGGGCTCCATCCCTGCTTAGGGTCAGAACTCCCGCATGGCAAAACTCCATCTTCAGCAAACAACAGTAGTTTTTCAAGTTCCTTTAGACACCGCACATCATCCTTCGGTTATTTCTGTTTCCGATACCTCCAGTGTGGCTGGGCTGGACGGGGCGCCTGGAGATAGAAAGCAGAGGCCCGGACGCTCCGGTCACACTCGGGACATCGGGACCCAATACTACATTGATCTCTACACCGGTTACAAAATCAAGAAAATGATTTAGATGTGTTCTAGGCGAAACCTGGTAAGTCAGAATCGTCCCACAATTTGGCTATGGAAATTTAATTTCTATTCGCAAGTGGGGGCTGATGAACAGACCGGGGCGACGGAAACAATGAACTGCTTCAAAAGCACCATCAGGCTACATGAATTATTAACTTAGTTCATTCATCTTAAGTTATGCCAATAAATAAACTTGATCAACTTAAATAATCTGTCAGGAAGATTTGATATTTTATTTTATTTTGAGGGTAACTCGCTGAAGTCCAAATGATAAAGAGAGAGAGAAAAAGAAAGAGAGAGAGAAAGAGGAGGAGTGAAAGGAAAGAGAGTAAGAGGGTGTTGGGTAGAGGAACTCTTTGTCTACGATGTCATTGCTTCCAGTAGAATATTGTATTTAGTTGAGGAAAATGATTACAATCTTTCACAAATTTGTAAATTTTGACAGTGTAGTAGAATATTTTGATTTGAGATCAATAAATCAAAATAAAATTTTAATATATAGTATGTAAATCGACAAGCACGTCATTCGAGAGGATTTAATTTATTTGCATAAATAGTTATTCTAATAATTAAAAACTCAAGGCACTAAACTATTTCTGTTGCTTTAGTTGAAGATTGGCTCCACTTCAACGGGAAATATATTTGAAAATTTCTGTGGGGGTCTAACACATGCTTAACTCTACATATGATTTTATAAAGCACTGCTCACACACTGATGTAGATTGTTGATAATTTCAAATAAGAAGAGCTCAAACTAGGCAGCAACGATTTTCCGAAATGGTATAGATTGTATCATAAAATAGATTCGAATATATTTATATTATTGTGTATGTAAGATCTAGAGTCACCATTCAGAGATGTCAAATTTAGGAACTTCTTAATTCAAAACGAATTTTCTGAAAATGTGGATAGAGCTGATTATTCACAGTTGACCCAGCTACCTCTATTTGAGAGCAATGAAGTAATTTAATGAAATAAGTTAGGCTGAATTATTTTAAGGTGAATTATTATCTTAATGCTTTAAATAGTGTGAAGAGGAGGCGCAGCCAGAAACTGATTTTAATCATTTTTTGACAAGAAACGACTTTACAGAAAATGCAACATCAATAGACTACATGCATTTGCAAAAAAATATTTCCTCTTTCTGGACAATAATTTTGCTTCAAAAACTTCCAAACGAGCAGGAGTATGCTTTGAATATGAAATAAGAGCTTTGTAAAAATTAATCCTATTTTGTATACAGTGGTACAAATGCAGAATTTGTTAACGTAAATGTCGTCAAGTGTCTCCTTTTAAGTTGCAAATGAGTTGACAAAGGTTTAAATATCGTTGATTCAAGCGTATTACCAGGCGGAAATTGTTTAGGTGTGAATATTGCCCCGCTACATTTAACTACCGAGTTTAGCTGGAATGTCATTTGGCTAACCAACTTTCCTGTTTTCATAGCTCTTTTCGCGGTTTTAACAGAAACCAGCATAAAACAATACATCCTACCCCATAGGGTGCACACAGTTTACAATCACCTTTAGGTCCATCCTTGATCGTTAATTACTGCAGACAATCCATTAATAAGGGTATCAGCTTTTAGTGGTACGGTAAGGACATATTGTAGGTTATGGAACTTGGAGGCCACACCATTGCAAGAGAATTTTCAGGAGATTAAGCCAAGAATAAAAACATTGTACATAACAGTCTGGGAGACTTAACCACTATCAAAGTTCAATTTAGTGTCTTTGTGACATTTCAAATATATTTTTTTCGTAAAATAACGGCGACGTCTATGAATATCAGTCAAATCCCATAAACTCACACACGCTTATGTGTTTGAACATTGAAGTGTTTAACAATGTGTTAATGGTGTAGTAAAATAATTCACATCGAAAACATTTTTGAGAAGTATGGTTCGGGCTGGAAATTTATCAAAGTCACTGGATCAGAACTACGCATCGGATTATTCCGTCCACAAAAAGGAGGGTGCCAAATTTTTATTCCAACTAAGCTACGGAACAAAAAATTTGTGATTAATATCGTGACCACGGATGATATATGCTTCAAGTGTGGCTTGTCTTGCTAGTTCACATCTTGAATAGCTAAGGAGACCAGGCGTGAAGAATATACAACAAAGTGGATATTACAAAACATTGAAAAACTATATGATTTTGCTTGCGTATCATATCCAATGGAACTTCGCGATATCCTTACTTTTGAAGTTGCAAATTCAGGGGCGGTGCAAATATTCAACCATGACGAAGTAAATGAAACAATTCCTGCCTATATATCTCTCTCAACTACACAAAACATAAAACTATGACTTACTCCATGTGTGTGATGAAAATATACATTCTCTGGCAATTTCTGACATTCACAAGCTTCTGGGCAACACAATAATCATCACAGACTCCTCTATTATAATTGCCTACAAACATTTTCTCTAGCAGCAGCAGCTGTTTCATCTGGTAGAAATAGGTTACTGATGGATCATGTAATTAATTGTACCAAATTTAAATTCCAGAATGTCAAAATGACCGCAGAGGGTGGAACGATATTCTACACTACTATTGTCAAACAATTAAAAGGTGGGTTTGTGGTTTACTCAGATTTCGAATGACTTATACCCACCAATGACAACAATGTAAACACAACCGAATGAACTCACGGTGTAAAGAAACTTGTGCACACACCAAGCGGGTTTGCTTATGTGGCAGTTGATGTGAATGGTAATATTCACAAGAAACCTACCTAGAGGAGTGAGATTAAGACATTAATCAAATCAAAATAGAAGTGTTTGATACATACGACAATCCAGTTCTAATGTCGATCACTGCTGATGAGCAACGACAATTTAAAGAACAGACCGAATGTCGATCACTGCTGATGAGCAACGACAATTTAAAGAACAGACCGAATGTCACATTTGTAACAGGACAATATTGACTAAAGACGACAACGTTCGCAACCATTGTAGGCTTTCTGGTGTATACAGATGTCCTGCACACACTCAGTGTAACTTGGATCGTCATCAGCTGAAGCGGCTACCTGTTGTTTTGCACAACTTCAAGGGGTATCATGCTCATCTTATGTTACATAGAATCAGAAAATTTGTCGACAACATTCATGTTACATCTTCAAAAAAGTTTGTCTACACAGGTGGATAACATTGTTTATAGATAGTCTCCAGTCCATAATTCACAGTTTGGATAGTCTGGCGGGTGACTTAGTTAAACAAAATGTTTTGCTCGTATCCAAAGTGAATACAAATTAACTTGTATAGGGATGTTATTTATACACAGGAACAGAATAAGATTTGAGGTTGATTCAGTAACGGATACCATAGGAACAATTTTCTTACTAGGAAAGGATTCAGGTCAAGAACAGGTCAGGAACACTTCAGGAACAAGAATAAATCAGGAACAGTGCTTGGTAGTGATGACAGAAACAGGTCAGGAACAGGAACAGATCAGGAACAGTGCTTAATAATGATGATAGGAATAGATCAGGAACAGAAACAAGTCAGGCACAAGATTGACAGGAACAAGAGTTAGCAGGAATTGATTCAAGTATTATCTAGTCGATAGGTGCACTAAAGTGATAACAACTTGAAAAACAATAAAACTGTCAATAAAAAATAAATACAATTAAATTTGTATTGAATGTAATTTGAAATTAAGAGAGCAAAAATTTGAGCCACCTTCCTCCTTGAATTCTAATTGAACACTGATTTAATATAAAGGAAAATGGGGGCTTATAAATTGCATAAATAATATTTATAAAAGAATAAATAAATTTCACTAGGTATTGTTTCGTTGGCAACGCGCACTGAACATACTCCCCGCCTTGAAATACTCATTTCAAATTAAAACAAACGTCAACACAAGTTCAAACACATCGCAAAGAGAACACTAAGATTTGTTACATTTTATAATGGGAACTGTTTAGTAGTTTAGTATCGGGTCCCGTACTTGCAAGCCAAAAGAACTGTTTAGTGGGTTAACACCGGGTCTCGCACTTGCAAGTTAAATGAAAACAAAATCGCTAAATGAAAACAAGGGACAGTTAGAAAGAGAGACTATGGTAGTTTTATAAGGTGGGAGTAATCGGGGTTGGTTGGTCAATCGGCAACAAACATAACTTGTGAATAGGTCTTTTTATGAATCCACTTGATACGCGCAAGGTAACCACATGTCCGTTTTGATCAGGATGAATTTCGAGCGAGAGGCCATTTAGTAGTAGGAACTGCGTCAGTCTTCACGAGAGCCAAATCATTAATTTCCATATTTTCCTTAGAATTCATCCATTTTGGTATTTGCTGGAGTCTGGTGAAAAACTCTTGAGACCATCGCTTTCAGAAATGCTGTACGAATTGTTGAACATATTGCCATCGTCCCAATCTGTTTGTTACAGCTTCAGAATAGTCTGGTTCTTCGATTGATAAGAGCGATTCGCCGATAAGAAAATGAGCTGGTAATGCTTGTAAGTCTTCAGGGTTTGTTGAGATTGGAGTCAATGGTCTGGAATTTACACAGCCTTCTATCTGGATAATGATTGTTGAAAATTCTTCGTAAGTTAACTTG
Source organism: Holacanthella duospinosa (assembly GCA_002738285.1). Classification (NCBI taxonomy): domain Eukaryota; kingdom Metazoa; phylum Arthropoda; class Collembola; order Poduromorpha; family Neanuridae; genus Holacanthella; species Holacanthella duospinosa. The sequence goes on along the minus strand of NIPM01000174.1, from coordinate 354,212 downwards.
GTTTGACCCACTACTCGGTAGAGGTGATGTTTAACACTCTTCACTTCTGCTTCCCAAAGTCCGCCAAAATGAGGTGCTGATGGTGGATTGAATTTCCATCTTATTCCTTCGTTTGATGAATGATCGCCAACGATTTGTTTGTGATTCTTCGATTTAGTGAATTTCACAAATTCTTTCAATTCAGATGCTGCACCGACAAAATTAGTACCATTGTCACTAAACATTTCGGCAGGTCGTCCTCTACGAGATATGAACCTGTTGAAGGCTGCTAGAAATGGTTCAGAAGAGAGACTTGATACAATTTCCAAATGTATTGCTCGAGTTGAGAAACAAATGAATAAAGCAAGATATGCTTTATAAGTGAATTTGCTGCGGGGTAGAATTGCTTTTAAGGTGAATGGTCCAGCGTAATCAACACCTGTTGAAGTGAATGGTCGAGATGGATTCACACGAGCAGTTGGCAAATTTCCCATCAATTGAGTCATCGTTAATGCACGTCGCTTGGCACAGATGACACATCTTTTGATTCGAAATCGAATGGAGTTTCGAGCCCGTATGATCTAATAATTTTCTGATAAAATTCCATGTACCAGCTGAGGTCCTCTATGGAATGATCTGACATGAGCATCTTGGATTAAGAAATTAGTCAAATCATGTTGTCTAGGAATCAGTATAGGATGTTTTTTGTCGACAGAAACAGCTGGGCGTAACAGTCGCCCTCCTATTCGTAAAATTCCGCAATTATCTAAAAATGGAAATAAAGGGATTAATTTGCTTGTTGACGGCAATAGCTTATTTTTCTTTAAACTTGAAACTTCCGGGCCAAAAATGTCACGCTGACCCACGAGTATACAAGTTTTCAATGCGAAGTCTAGTTCAATTGATGAAATAGTGCCAGTGGTTAGTGATGTTGCTTTCATTTTTGCTCGACAATTCGTTACAAATCGGAATAAACAGCTGATTATTCTTTTCAATCGAATGAGTGAAGAAAAGTCTTGAATAACGTCAGTAGAAATTTTAACTGTCCCCACAAATAGTGACTGCTTTTCTTCAAGAAAATGAGAAGGTGAAGTGCCTTCAATGGGATAGAAAGGTCGAGGTTCGTCATCAGTGAGCCACAAAGGTCTAATCCACCATAATGGATGGTGAATGAGTTCCTCTGGAGAAATTCCTCGGGATGCACAGTCTGCTGGATTCTCTAAGCTTCTTACGTAGTTCCAAGATTCTCTAAGTAGTATTTCTTGAAACTTAGCTACTCGATTACCAACAAAAGTCTTCAATTTCAAAGGTGTTGAGCTTAACCAATCTAAAACAATCTTAGAGTCAGTCCATGCTTGAACCGTGTAAAATCGTAGTTGTAGGGATTTTTGAACGGGTTTCAGGAGTTCTGCCAGGAGTTTTACTGTTTTAGTTTTTACTAGCACGACTCTTGTTTTAGAAGTTATGAGTGATGTATGGACGTTTCCATTCTGAGATTTTGCTCGACTATAGACTACTGCTGAGTAAGCCTTTTCTGATGCACCACACAATCCATACAATTCAATAATAACTGTGCAAGCTGGTTGTAAACTTCTTTTCAGTCTTATTACTTCGAGACTAGACAATGACTCCTTGATAGATTTCCACTTCTCTAAGATGAATTTTGGAGGAATTTCATCCCATTCAGTTTCTTCCTTCCAAAGTTGTTGCATTAAAATCTTTGTAGATATGATGACTGGAGCGAGCGAACCCATTGGATAAAATAAGCGGGATACTTCAGAAAGCATTTCTCTCTTGGTGAGTTGAACATCCTTTTGATAAGGTTGAACCTTGAAGAAGAATTTATCCTTCAAAGTATTCCAATGTAATCCGAGTGTTTTCACAACAGAGTCATCATCCATCGATAATTCAAGGTTCGATTCATGTAATTCTGGAGGAACATCGATAAAAACTGATATTTCATTCGAAACGAATTTTCTTAGAGACATCCCAGCTCGTTCAGTCATCTCACGAACTTGTCTGATTAGTTCTCGTGNGATAAAAACTGATATTTCATTCGAAACGAATTTTCTTAGAGACATCCCAGCTCGTTCAGTCATCTCACGAACTTGGAATTGTTTCTCCACTTGAAGAAATCTACGAACTACATTTTCTCGGCTTGATCCGATAGGGATCTTCGGATTCTTCATTGGTATTTTAACAATGNAGGCTGCAAGCGGAAATGATTCTTCTTCATCTTGTGCTAATTGACGTAAGACTCGTGTAGCCAAAAATGAAGCAGAAGAGGTACCATAGGTAACAGTACAGAGTTTGAATTCTTCTATTTGATTTCCAGCTTTTGCTCTCTAAACTATACATTGTAAGTTTTGCTGTGAAGGATTTACAATTATTTGACGATACATTTTCGCAATATCTGCAGTGAATGCTACCAGATGACAAACAAAACGCATGAGTATAGTATGTAAAGAGTCTTGAATAGTTGGGCCAATCATTTCGGCATCATTAAAAGAAAATCCAGTTGAAGTTTTTGAGGATGCATCAAATACAACTCTAAATTTCTTCATCTCGATGTCACTGTTTTTCAGTACAACACAAAATGGTGCGTGATCTTATTCAGCTGAACTGATTTTCTTCATATGTCCCAGTAATTCGTATTGATTCATGAACTCTTGGTAAGCTTTTTCAATTTTCGGGTTAGTTTGGAATTGTTTCTCCACTTGAAGAAATCTACGAACTACATTTTCTCGGCTTGATCCGATAGGGATCTTCGGATTCTTCATTGGTATTTTAACAATATAGCGGTCAGTAGAATCACGTGAATGTTGTTCTGAAAGTGGCGTTCACAAGCTTGCTCTTCTGGTGTCAAGATTGGAACTTCAGGTAGAGATTCCATTTTCCAGAATTTTTTCAAGGCTTCATCAATTATGATTTCTACTGAATTTACTCGGAGTGTTGTTGCTGGACAATTAGTACTGCCGCCGATGATCCAGCCAACCTTTGTTTCTAAACCGTATGGACTGCCTGGTGGTCCCTTGATTTTTCTGAAACCTACAAGAGAGAAGAATACATCGACACCCAATAATATATCAATTTCACCAGGTACATCGAATTGTGGATCAGCCAGCTGAAGTCCTCAAATGTGAGGCCAACCAGAACGATCGAGTGCCGGCTGTGGAAGCTTGTCTGTGATTTTCTGCACTATGAAAGCCTTGCAATTGAATATGAAGTCCGAGGGAAAGTATGTGATGAAGATGTAAGAGCCACCCAGTCACATAGGGTGTCTCACATTGCCCCAATAATAGGACTATGTGACAGTGTCACAAGTGTGACAGTGTCACAAGTGTGACAGTGTCACAAGTGTGACAGTGTCACAAGTGTGACAGTGTCACAAGTGTGACAGTGTCACTAGTGTGACAGTGTCACAAGTGTGACAGTGTCACAAGTGTGACAGTGTCACAAGTGTGACAGTGTCACAAGTGTGACAGTGTCACAAGTGTGACATTGTCACAAGTGTGACAGTGTTACAAGTGTGACAGTGTCNTTACAAGTGTGACGGTGTCACACATGCACAACCCATTAACCATAATTTATTTATTTATTTATTTAATATTATTATTTATTTATTTATTTATTTATTTATTTATTTATTTTATTTTATTTTATTTTTTAGTTCAAGGTCTCAAATAGTTTGTCTGCTTTATCAAGTCCCGTTTACATGAAATAAATGAGTAGAATGGCTAACTTGTTACTGTTGTTACTTTCACAAAGACAAATCTCAATTATCTCAATGTAGTAAGTTAGACCGATGTTTAAAATCAACATCTGCTCTGTTATTTTCTAATTAGTTTTTACTTAGTCTAATAGGAAAGCACATAATAAAATTTACAAAAATCAAATATTAACTAATAATTTATAGAACATAAAAACACAAATATATTCAAACATAAATCAACCTGCAAAAAGACTGTCAGATCGTTAGATCCAGTCTTTCAATATTTTTGGTAATATTATTAACGTCCATTCTAACCTTTACTTTAACCGTCCGTTTACGGTGAAAGTAGAGTGTTATTTACGAATTTGGTATTAAAACTTTTTATGAAACCAGATACGTAAATAGCACTGTAATATCATAAAATGGAGAAAGCAAAGTTTTTAATGGGCGTTACAATTATAAAGTTCAATAGATTGATAATTTTTTTTAATTTTAGATATGCCGAACTCAACTCCAAATCAAGCCATTGGCTTGATATATCCAAAACATTTAGAGCAATGTATTGTGGAAGATCCTCAGGTGAGTAAAAATATTTTTATACAATCGGAATTTGATATTTTGTCAACACTAACTTAAATAATGTTTGTATACATTTCAGGTGAACCAACGGATCACATATGAAGAATTTAAGCAAAATAGAGAGATAAACCAATTGAAAGCTAGGTAAAAGAGTAGAGATGAAGCCAGAAAACGGGCAGGTAGAAAGAGGATAAAGGTAAGTGTATTAATTCTCACACTCATAAATAGATTATTACTCTGACGCTCATTAATAGATTTTTATTTAAACATTTGTGTCATTATTATTAAGTGTGCAAATGTAATAGTTGAGCAAATTTCTTGACAGCGAAGTGTAGAATTTGCACAATTGTTCTAGTTGTACATTTGTTCTACTGCTATAAATGCTCATAAATACAGAAAGTAACTTTGTTTTCTCTTAAGGATACTAACTCTCAGCCTAAAGTCCCATCAACTATCAGAAGTAATCAAGACGCAGAACTCAAGGTTCTTATTCAACAGCGTATGGACTTGATAAAGCAACTCAAACAGCTTTAGGATTTATAAGTTTCAAACACAATTTAAAATACTCAATTGAAATTTAACATTTTAGATTTAATTTTGTATTAGATTTTTATTCAGTTTTTCAACCTCAAAGATAGTGTACACAAATAAATTCAAAATATAGTTTCATATTTTCATAAACTATTTTGAAAATTTTGGAAGCACTTCCGGTGCGCTCATATAGTCTTCATACGCCGCGTCAATCGCTGTTTTCAAGTTGGGAAGATAGTCGATGAGCATGTTGACGTCCCGGAACCTGTTTGCTTCTCCAGTGATAGAGTCAAATTCCCTATTTAAGATCCAGTTAGCCCAATTCCATTTNATGAGCATGTTGACGCCCCGGAACCTGTTTGCTTCTCCAGTGATAGAGTCAAATTCCCTATTTAAGATCCAGTTAGCCCAATTCCATTTCTCGGTTTTAACAAAGACATTTTTACCAATATGGAAAGAAACTCCTTTTATTTGGCCTTAGTTTCATCAGGAGCCAAATCGCTGAATTCACCACGCTCCTAAAACATAAGAATACACGTATTAATTTAGAAACATCGATAATAGATTGTTTAACTCACTTTAGGAGAAACTGAGGAGCGCTTGCGCTGTGAAGCAGTGGACTCAGGATCTGAGAATCCATTATCGTCAGAACCATCTTTAGAGAGAACTGCTTTCCTTTTAGATCCCTTTTTAGCTTCCACACCATAAGTAATCTGAAATTAGTTAATAATTAATTCGATAAGTATTATAGTATTGAAAATTTGTTCGATTAAAGTAAACTATATATATATATATACCTCAGCTTTCTTGTTCACAGGAACAGTTTTCTTTGTAGCTTTAGATGTCTTTGATGTTGATCCTTGAGTTACCAATTTCTTGGATGATTCTACCGCTTTCGCGTTTAAGCTTGACTTAATAGGAACTCTTTCTACAGTTTTTCCAATTGCAACCTTTGGTTTTGCTGCTACTACCTTCTTTTGTACAACAGGTTTTTTTTCGGAATCCGCTTGGATACCGGCTAACATAAAAAACAGTTAGTATAATTACCTTGTTCGAAACATTTGAGCAGCATTTACCTTTTGAATTATCTTTCCATTGGCAATGTGCTTGATTTTCTTCTCTAAGCGTCTTACTGTCGCTTTGTCCGAGTTTGTTGTTTCATCTTCCTCCTTTTCTTCATCTAAATCGATTATATCCTCTTCTTCTTCAAGTTCCTCTTCTTCCAAATATTCCTCTTCTTCAGTGTCTTCTTCTTCTTCTTCCTCTTCTTTTTCTTCTTCTTCTTCTTCTTCCTCAGACACATATTCCCGATCATTTTCATCTTCTTCATTTGCTTCATAGTCTGGGTCGGAGTCCTAGAATACATTTAATTATACGCTTGAATATAAAAATCACATAATATTTAACTTACTCCCACGTCTTTGGCAGCGAGTTTCATCTGCTCTTTCACGCTTTCTTTAAATTGTTGGCTGCGTACAATCGGATTTTGTTGAGCAACCACACTTTTAGCATGTTCGAGTTTTTCCAAGTCATGATTATCAAAATCACTTTCGCTATTTACTTGAGTACTATCTAAGGATAGAACAGTCAAATTGTTTAATGGAATAAATAAAACCACAAATGTTTCCATACCTTGCTTGTTTAATGTCTTATTCATTTTAGCCTTTTGGGAATAGCCCATTTTGCCATCGGATTTCACCGAAATTTTTCGTTGACCCAAGTCGGTAGTCATTAAATCTGCAGCGATCTCAGAAGGGGTGGCTAAAACTAAAAAAACATTCGTTTTCGTCAATTGTTAAAAAAAACTATTTTTTTAAATGTATATAATTTTTAATTCTTTCAAAGGGATCCTTTCGGTGAAATTCAATTTATTTAAATATTATTTGAAGCTTACATACCTTTTCTTGTCTTCCTTAAACTCATCTTCAAAGCACCAAAATATTTTTTTTTCAAATTTTACGTGATTCGCTTGTGAAGCCCAGAATNCCTTAAACTCATCTTCAAAGCACCAAAATATTTTTTTTTCAAATTTTACGTGATTCGCTTGTGAAGCCCAGAATTGAACTGAGATCAGTAAACATTAAAATAGCATAAACGTAACTTAGCAAAAAAAAATGCAAACGCATTTCCGTTCATTGAATTTAAAAATAGTGTGAATGTTTGATGTAAGCAAAACAAATTTTTTTTGCTTTTACCACTGCTTTGATTATTACCAGTATTGGAGTTTATCTTATTCATCAGTGAATTAAAAAATTTTTTTCAACCTCGTAAGTTAACATTTTATATTAATATATTAATTTTTCGAAATAAAAAAAATCTTTTTGAAAAAATGATAAATATTTTTTTATTTTTTTTTAGGAAAGGATAATATACCTCTATCTGGAAAGAAAATCATATGCACACGCATAGCGCCATCTACCCTAAAATATTCAAAATTGTGAGTGATTCCAAGTTATTTTCCAGAAAGTGAAGAGTGCAGGTACTCATACATATTATTATCAATGACAACGCTTCATTAAAAAATTATTATCTTTTGCGTTTTAGTGAAAGTTTTAAATGTCTTCTCGAATCAAAAATCAAAATTCGACAATGGCAAAGATTCTTAATGTAAGTTTTCAATCTTATATCACTAGTTTAATATAATTAGAAGAATCAATTCTAAATTAATTAAAATTAAGGATGTGCCAATGGACTTGACTTGCCCAGTATGTGGATGTAAAAAATCATCAACACAGTATCTACTTCACGTCTCGAAGTGCCGTCGGCTTCAACAGAAGAGAGTTGCAAAAATTCCACGTTTAAGTCATAAGTGTGTCGTATGCAAGAAGCTATTCCATTCTCACATGAAACTTGAAGTACATTATGCCGCTGTACACACTCACTTGTTACATCACCAAGTTTCGTCGATGATGAGTCTTCGAGTCAAACAACAAGGTGGGTCTCGGAGCAGGCGTAAGTCACAACTACTTGACATTTCACCGTTCAAGCAAATCAGTACTCTAAGGGGGTATGTATCGACATATCGACATAAATGTGTGAGAGAAATAACAAGTTTAGACTCTTATTTTGAAAAGTTTAAAACCAAAATTCATAATGTCATTTGTGAAAGTTTAAATGAGTTTAGTATACTCAAATCACAAATGAGTATCAAAGTTCAATTCAAAAGATATCTTTGCGATTCCAAATCAGGGGATAGCATTTTTGAATATCAGGACAAATATGTCAATTCCAACATGATGGTAATCATGAACAAATTTTTGAGCCTAGAGAGATACTTCAAAAGTTGTGCAGCAAAGATTCATCATATTGTCAACATATTTGAACAGTATGGTTCTGGCTGGCAGTTCAACAAGGTACTTATATGTGATATCAAAATAGCTAAATTCCATCCGTTTAAGGGTGGTCGTGGATGGACGTTTCTCCTCATCTACAAAAAAAAAGCTACTGTGAATATAAAAAGTAAACAGAATATGTGTTTCAAGGCAGCAATCTTGGCGGTTTTACACAGTCCTGTAAATCCAAACAAAATTTCATCTTACGCTGAATTCGAAAAGCTTTACGATTTGAACTGTATTCACCATCCAGTTAGCTTGACCACAATTCCAAAATTTGAAAAGGTTAACAAAATTGCAGTAAATATCTTTACAGACCATTCAGTAAATGAACTACTTCCAGTGCAGATTTCAAAGTTCAACTATACTGATTTTAAAACCGTAAATTTACTACTTCTTACTAATCCAAAGACTTCAAGATCACATTACGTTGCCATAAAGGACATTGATCGACTACTAGGAAAAAAAAACCATCACCGAAGAGTCCTTTGTTGCAATTGTTTGCACAGAGTTCCTCTATGTAAACAGAAATGTAATATGACCTCATGTGACGGTTATTGCAATCTCCGGGCTCATCGCAAGCTGTGTGATAATTTTGACTTCCAAAAGGTTAAAATGCCGGTTTCAACCGATGGAGCTCCACCATTTATTTGTTTTGATAACCTCCATCATCAGCTCAAAGTTGGTTATGTTGTGTATGCTGACATGGAGTGTATGTTAGAGCGAGTTCCTTCTGTTAATTCACCCAACCAATTAAAAACAAAAAGAAGAAGAAGACATATTCCTACTGGATTTTGGTACGCCGTCGTGAAGGAAAAATCCGAGTTGGTAGCACATCGAGTCTACAGAGGAACTGACGCTGTAGATGTATTTCTTGAGGATTTACTGGAAATACCCAAAATCATCACCGATATTTACAAAGTCAACGTCCCTCTCTCAATTTCAGAAGGTGACATTGTCAGTTTTGAAAAAGCCATAACTTGCCATATTTGCTCAAAGACTTTTGATGAAGACCCGAATGAACCAAAATGTCGCGACCACAATCATATCACAGGTAAAATATTTAATATATTAGTCTTATCAGTGTACTTTATGAATATGTCTATTCAGGAAAGTATGGTGGGGCTGCACATCAGAGCTGTAATTTAAACTATAAGCAAAAAGATATCCTTCCTGTGCTTGTAAGTTTGACTACTTTAACCCTAACCCATTTATTCATATAACACATAACTTGAACGATTTTTAGATGCATAACTTTCGAGGATACGATCACCGCCTCGTAATTCAAGGATTGAATAAATTGGGGAAAAACATAACCGTTCTACCCACCAATTCTGAAAAATACTTGTCGTTGAGTGTAGACAATTTGAAATTTATAGACTCGTTGCAGTTTATGAATTGTGGTCTCAGTGATTTAATCGAAAATTTGAAGCTTAAGGGAGGAAACAGTTTTGGGATTCTTGAGAAAGTTTTTGGCTCTAAATCGAGCTTGCTCACTTGAAAGGGAGTGTTTCCATACGACTACATAAACTCTTGGAGTAAGTTTGATCAGAAGCAACTTCCAAAAAGGCCAAGATTCTTCAATACACTTACGAGGGAGGGGATCTCTCTGAGAGACTATGCTTATGCTAAGAAGATTTTCAAAGTGTTCGAGTTAGAGAATCTCGGAGATTATCATGATTTATACCTACTAACGGACAGTCTACTGCTAGCATGTGCATTTGAAGAATTCAGAACAATGTCTTTGCAAAATTTTGGACTAGATCCCGCATACTATGTTTCAGTGCCGGGAATGGCATGGGATGCCGCGTTGAAAATGTCTGGTGTTCGGTTGGAATTAATCACAGATATGGAAAAATATCTGTTTCTTGAACTAGGAATTCGAGGTATGTGAATAGTTTTTAATCGGTTTGAATGTATTTAATATACATTATAAAATAATTTTCAGGAGGAATTTCTCAAATTAGTTTGCGCCATTGTGTTGCTTCTAGCAAATGCATGCCAGGGTATGAAGGTACAGGTGATGAACCATTTCAAAAGTACATAGTCTTTTGGGATATGGTAAACCTCTATGGGAAGGCCATGCAGCAACTTCTCCCTGTCAGTAATTTTATTTTTTTGGACCAGAGTCTAGTTGACTCCTTTGACATTATGTCAATTCCCGATGAGGGTTATCGGGGATACATATTGGAAGTGGATTTGGAGTATCCAAAGCATCTGCACGTCGATCATCAGGACTACCCTTTGGCAGTAGAGAGGACAACAATTTCTTCAACCAGTTTCAGTCCGTATCAGCAGAAACTTTTGACAAAACTACCAATAAACTATATGAAAGGTCAAGCGAAACTTGTACCTCATCTATCACAAAGAAAATATTATATTTGCCACTACCGAAATCTCAAGTTTTATGCTGAACAGGGTCTAGTGATCACACGAATCCATCGAATTCTTGCATTCAAGCAGGCTGCTTGGTTAAAAACTTATGTTGACTTCAACAGCAGTAAAAGAGCAGCGGCAACTAATGAATTTGAGCGAGTCTTCCACAAGCTCTGCGTCAACGCAGTGTTTGGGAAAGGTATGGAGTCGGTGCGAAAACGGATGAACATCAGGTTGGTAAATGATGCTGAAAAAGCTAGTCGGCTAATTGCTCGAGCGCAGTTTTATCTCATGATATACTAGGAGATAATTTAGTGGCATTTAAAATGCAAAGAAATTGTGTAACGCTCAATAAAGCAATTTACACGGGTTTTAGTGTTCTAGAATTGAGCAAGCTTCATATGGCGAAATTTCATTATAACTACGTGAAGACAAAGTGGGGATCAAATTCCGAATTATTAATGACAGACACAGACTCCCTTGCATACTGCATCAGAACCAACGACGTTTATAAGGACATACTAGCTGACAAACACCTCTTTGACACCAGTTCCTTGCCTCAAAGCGATCCACTCTACTCACTACAGAACAAATCAGTCATTGGAAAAATGAAAGACGAGGTGAATGGTAAAATTCTCCACAAATTTGTCGGACTTGGACCGAAGTCCTACTGTTTCTTAGGAAGTAACGAAGGTAGTCAAAACTTCAAGAAGATGGCTCTCAAAGGTGTCCCACAACGGATTCAGAAACGCAGTGTTACTTATGATCGATTAGAAAGAGTATTGTTTAATCAAAATATTATTGCTTGCAATATGACCAATATAAGATCTTATAAACATAAGATTTACAACATCAGTGTCAATAAGTATGTCACACACGGATTTGATTCTAAGCGTTATATACTTGCAGATGGAATACACACTTTGCCGTATGGCCATCACTTAATTACAACTCAATAGAAATTAGCTTAGTAATAATATAATAACTATTATAACAAGAATAATAACTATAATAATAACTAAATAATAATAACTATAATAATTATCTTTACAAGAATAATAAGTATAATAATAACTAAAAAATAACTATAATAATTATCTTTACAAGAATGTCCTTAAAATAATAACTATTTTCTTCCGGCATATGGGACATTTGGATTGGGTGGTAGAACAACTGAGACAAGTTGCCAAGTGACAGCAAGGTACGTACAAGTAGGCAGTGTTTGCCGCCAAGCAAATTTTGCAGGAAATTAGGTTCCTTAGATCATTTAGCTGTTGTGAAGTTTCTGAGTTAATTTCTTGGTCCGGTGTTTCACTATGGTCTGGTGAGTCATTTTTAAGATGTGCTCCAACTTGTGCCTGAAGAGCATACATTAGAATTAGCACAATCATAAAATTCTTCTATTAAATCGACACTAAATTATAAATGTAGCTGAAATGCTTACATTCTGACCATTGGTTTGACGCATATGTAGATTTAAAACATAATAGGCACAAACAGGATTGTGATCTGCATGCTCCTCCAAAGGATCATCCGTTTCTTCCCATTGATAAAGGCAGAGTCCACAGTAGAAGCAAATAACAACGTCTGACGTACCAGTATAAAAATATCCAGCCATAGCCATCTTTACTGTATCTGGAAATGCTTGACCTAAGATTCCGTCAAAACTCTGCGATCTTGATAAACAACTAGAGTAAATTGGAAATAAGGGTCCGTTGTTAGCAATTGCGTTACTGTTACTAATGGCTCTTCCATATTAACGGCGCAGTAATTGATGTTGCTACTCTGGTCAAAACTCTTCTAACGGAATCCAAGACGCTGTCGCTGGTGTTTTGAATTCACAATCTTCAGAAAGAGAGCGATTTCCTTCAATTTTATCGGGGGTTGGGGTAGTGCGACTCTTCAGCGTACTTAGACTATGTGACCCTAATCTATTTCGGAGGGTTAGTCCCATCAGTGTGGTTGGAATAGATTCCTTTTTTAGCAAATATATAAACGTATTTACTCCTATTGGAGGATTAACCTTTTTCAACGTAGGTCTCAACACGTATGATAGCAAGTCAACAATGTTATTGCCTTCTCTCCTGACTCCATTAAAGCTTACTTCCCCACCGCTATTCCAAGAAATTTCGTCTGATTTTGACAGTGCTGACAAAATATATAACGCCGCCTGTCGAAATTTCTCAGGGAGTATATTGGCAAACCTTGATACAGCGACATGATCATCGTTACTAGCAGCAATAAATCTATCAATTTTTCTTGTTTCGACATTAGTTGGGGTCGATGTAGCAGGTAACACTTGAACTGGTAATGGTGTATCCCTAAGCTCTTGGAAATGCTTTCTTAATCCTATAGCGACTGTGTTAAACAATGCTAACTTAATGTCGTCTGAAATGGTGTCTATATTTAGGAGTTCAGAAGAGGTGATGTTTTTCCTATTGAATGAGTTTAGTGATGCGTATTTGTGCAAAAGTTTCTCTGCATGGCTTGAGCTAATTAACTTTTCATACTCCAAGCAGGGGATTAGCTTCATCTTCTTCGACATTACAATCAAGCGACATGGCTCAACGCACTAGCTGCAAGTCCGCCAAGAATTGACAATACCGGTGTAATGAGCAATGGCAAGAACCCTCCTTTNGAGTTTAGTGATGCGTATTTGTGCAAAAGTTTCTCTGCATGGCTTGAGCTAATTAACTTTTCATACTCCAAGCAAGGGATTAGCTTCATCTTCTTCGACATTACAATCAAGCGACATGGTTCAACGCACTAGCTGCAAGTCCGCCAAGAATTGACAATACCGGTGTAATGAGCAATGGCAAGAACCCTCCTTTTTGGACGAGAAATGTTTTCTTTTTCTTGAGAGACATTTTCTTCTGAGCTAAATTTCTAATGCTGTGCCTATGTCTTTTCAATTTTCGCTTGTGATCATCAGTTAGTGGGACGTTCCCCCTCAGTGTATTCAGAGCAAGTTCCGACAAGGCGTCGATGTTATCTTTAGAAGCTTTTCTTATTATTCCTTTCCGCTTTTTTGCCTTGCTTATTCTGAGTAGTTCCAGAAACGTCTTGTTCCTTTCGATTCGTTTTGTCCTGATAACTCACTGAGTAAGGAAAATGATATGACCTTCATTTGGTATAATTCCGGACTGAATGAGCAAATGGTCATGACCATCAGCAAGGTTACTTCCATCTTTCTTTACAACCTTTAGTTTTACGTAAATGAAGCTGTCGCATAAATCCAGATAATGATTCCCATTTCCAGGAATTTTAAATTCAATTTTGTTTGACGAATCCTGAACGTTAACAATCGGATGGTATTCCTTATACATGCTGTAATCACATGTTGTGTCAGTTGAAGGGGTTGAGAAAAGATCTACTTCACCGCGAATTACTGGTTTTGATTGAGAATGAAGTAATGACATTATGAAAATATGTCAAATCTTGTACGTTTGGCTGAAGGCTTTGAAGGAGTCAATTTTTGTTTCCCTTTTGAGATAATTTCCGCAGATCCTTTAGATGGTTTGGTTTTTCTTTTTTTCTTTTTTGTAATATGTTTCTTTGTTTTTTTCACTCCCTTCCCGGTTTGGGGGAATCCAGTGGCAGAATTTAATATTTCAGATCCAACGTTTTTCAAGAATCCAACACTATTCCTTTTTAAAGCTGATTTTACAGAGTCACCTTTCGTAGTTATATCTGAAAATGTTCTGAGTGCTGCTTCCTTTGCGTGAGGGAATATGTATCTCATCACCAGTGGAATCGCGTATTTTGCAATACCTCCTAGCACGGAGCCTAATCCACCTCCCCTTTGACGTACCCCATGGAACACAGGAATTCCTTCACCAATTTGCCCTTTCAATGTATGATAATAATGATCATGGTGAAAAATATATTTCTGTTTCATTGTACAGACAACAAGATATTAACTGCACTAAGTTTCAAATCAAACTGAAACTAAATAACTTGCCTACATCCACCCACGAAAACAAACGTTAAATGACACAGGTTCAATCAACTCATCTAATAATATATTTGTCTGAGTAAAAAAATAACTTTTCCAGATTAATAATTACAGAAAGCAGGAATCAAACCAATGTACATGCTAATTTGTCCACAATTCGGTACCATTAATCTAGGGAAGTCATTTTATATATACTAATAAATAAATATTCAATTTATAGTTTATAAAGCTAGTTTTATGCTGATGCATAAAACTAACGTACCATTCGAGACCTGAAACTAGCATAAAAACCTTTCTCAAGCAACTTAAATGCTTGTATTATTATTATTGGTATTATCAAGTGGTAAAGACATGTCAATGACTTGTGACACTGTCACACTTGTGACATCGTCACGCTTGTGACGCTGACACTCTTGTGACACTGTCACTCTTGTGACACTGTCACACATGTGACACTGTCACGCTTGTGACACTGTCACTCTTGCGACACTGTCACACATGTGACACTGTCACGCTTGTGACACTGTCACTCTTGTGACACTGTCACACATGTGACACTGTCACACTTGTGACACTGTCACACTTGTGACCCTGTCACACTTGTGACACTGTCACACTTGTGACACTGTCACATAATCCTATTATTGGGGCAATGTGAGACACCCTATGTGGCTGGGCGGCTCTTACACCTTTATTAAGTATGGTTTTATTACTAGGCTTGATAAATTCCCTCGTTCTTCCAGTTGATGTGGATCCAAATCCAGTTATTGGTGCATTAAATGGGGTTCTTGAGAGACCAAGTTGCATTAATCCTTTTTCTGTTAAAAACTGCCCATGGAAACCGCTGTCCATGAAAGGTTGGAGGTTGATCCAATGTCAAATTTTATTTTGAACAGATACAAGCACGGTAGCAACAATAGAAGAGAAGTTTGCAGAGATATGATGAACCTGTTGTCTTCCAGGTTCTAAGTGTAGGATGGTGTGGTGCTTCTCCTTGCATTTGTTGCATCTTTACTCACTCGAGCAATTGGAAGTGAAATGTCCATGTCGGAGACAGTTGAAGCAAAGTCCAGCTTTCTAAACAGTTGCGGATCTTTCTTGAGGTGATTTTGCTAACAATGTTGGGCATTTGTAATGTGGATGCTTTTCTGTGCATAATTTGCACTGAGTTAGATGGCTAGAATCTTGTGATGAATTCCCAGTTCTATGGAAAGACTCAAAGTTTTTATGATGAGATTGAAAAGAGCGTTGTGGTTTTCTTGGTTTATGTCTTGTCTCTGACTTCGGTTTGGTGCGGCTTGCCATGAGAGATCGAGCACGTTGTTCCAAGAAATCCAATAATTCTCTGCATGATGGGACGAAAGTGTCGTTCAGACTCATTTTCCAAAATTCACGAGATACTGGATCCAATTTCTGAGATACTAGAAAAACCAAAGCTGCATCCCATCTGTCTTGAATGGTGATTGCATCTAAGGCTCTTTCACATTCCATTGTTGAATCAATCAAAGACCGGATAGTACTTGGATTGTCTGAATGGATGGATGGATGACCAACGAACTTGCGCATAATACTAAGGAATAGTTCTCGCTCATTCTGGAATCGGTTCTGGCTAATATGCCACGCAATCTCGTAGTTGGCATCGATAATGCTGAATGACTTGGTAAGCTTCGCTGCAGATCCTGTCAGACTTGACTGTAGATATGTCAACTTCTGTGCATCGGATAGGGAAGCGTTGTCGTGGATTGTGGTGATGAACATATCTCGGAAGGAAACCCAATTGTTCACGTCACCTGAGAATGTTGGGAGAAAAATGCTCGGAAGTCGGATGTCAGACCCTGGAGCATTCTTGAAGTTTGACACTTGAGGAATTGTAGCATGCGTTGTGTCAGGTTTGGGAATAATGGCACGAATCTTCTGAAATCCGATGACGAGAGTGAGATCAAAGATTTCGTCCAGCTCTTCATCTGGAGCATCTAATTCTTCTGGAGTGCAGATTGTCATAATTCTTTTGTGGAGATTGTTGATTCCCTGAGACAGGTCATGAGTTTCATTGAGGTAGATGTTGATGTCAATTACATCCAACGGCTTGTTCGCGTTCTCCTGGATAAGCTTCTCAAACTTCAGCAGCCTCTTCACCTTATTCTTCCTATCTCTCTTCAGCTTCTCTAACTCGGAAAGGACCATTGTGATTCGCTAACTAGTGAGAATAGAAAAGAGAGTACCTTGTATCCAAATGGAATTCTACGATCGTGAGTGCGCCAGGTAGATGTTAAATATCCGGCTCGAAGGCCCAATGTTTTGCTCGTATCCAAAGTAAACACAAAGTAACTTGTATAGGAATGTTATTTATACACAGGAACAGAATAAGATTTGAGGTTGATTCAGTAACGGATACCACAGGAACAAATTTGTTACTAGGAAAGGATTCAGGTCAGGATCAGGTCAGGAACATGTCAGGAACAAGAATAAATCAGGAACAGTGCTTGGTAGTGATGATAGAAACAGGTCAGGAACAGGAACAGATCAGGAACAGTGCTTAATAATGATGATAGGAATAGATCAGGAACAGGAACATGTCAGGAACAAGATTGACAGGAACAAGAGTCAGCAAGAATTGATTCAAGTATTATCCAGTCGATAGGTGCACTAAAGTGATAACAACTTGAAAAACAATAAAACTGTCAATAAAAAATAAATACAATTAAATTAAATTTGTATTGAATGTAATTAGAAATTAAGAGAGCAAAAATTTGAGCCACCTTCCTCCTTGAATTCTAATTGAACACTGATTTAATTTAAAGGAAAATGGGCGCTTATAAATTGCATAAATAATATTTATAAAAGTATAAATAAATTTCACTAAGTATTGTTTCGTTGGCAACGCGCACTGAACAAAAATGATGATCAAAAATCCTTCAAGCTGCTTTACAAACACTTCAAATCCTCAGAGCTTGTTGATTTGCTCAAACATAAAGAAGTATGCCCATATGACTACATGAAAAGATGGGAAAAGTTTGACGAACCAACGGCTTCTAGTACAGAAGTATTTCACAATACTCTGAAGTATAAACCCCTATCTGCTGCAGACTAAGACCACTCGTGATGATGGGTTATGAACCACCGCTACGACAGATTTCTCACAGTACCCCAAATGACATAACTATCAGTGCATCACATTGACAGATGCGATGCACTGACTCAGGTGTGACTGCATCATATCTGTCAATGTGATACTGTGACACTATGATGAGTGTGTACACCCATAACAGAAATTATGTCTACTCTAAGACCAATTTAACACTCATACCATTGTTTATACTTGTGTACTTGATACTTTACATTGGTACGTCAACTAAAATACTATAATACTAATAAACCATTTGTGTCATTACTTATGTGATTTCGATACAAATGACATAAGTCATATGTATGATAATGACATAAGTTTAAAGTGATATGCAATGTTTTCATTTTGATAGTTTCATTATTATTATTATGCCCATTAAGAATTTTTGTGATATGGAATTCTGCTTCATTGCTCTGCTTATGTTTTTGGTAAAACAACTGATCTTATTTTCAAATGACAATTTGTCATTTATTTCACTACAGCACAAAAATTTGAGTTCACAGAAATGAGACCAGAATAGCTTGAATGATATAAAATTTAAGTCATGAACGGTAATTGTTACATTTTATGCAAATATGAATGAAGATGACTTAAATATGAGTGTAACTAGTGACTAAATTGGCAGGTAGGTTAGGTAAACCAAATACTTCCATATTTTTTATTTATAGTATGAAAAAATAGAAGTGACATGCTCGTTGTAATTGAGTTATTATTATTATGGTTATGAACTCTGCTTATCACTCGCCTAATGTCAATAAATAATAAAACATAACTGCTCTAATCCACAATTCCATTTGTTCATAATACAATTGTCAAAAAAAGTTTTCCACACAAAAATTGTTTGTTGGATCAGTTCATCCAGACTTAGATTGGCGTTTCCAAGATACTGGTTCAATTCCTTCCTTCTGATCTACTGTTTCAAGAAAGTTATTTTTGTTACAGTAAAGCAGAATGTATATGAGTCACAGTTTGTTGAACTCGGGATTACCAAGTAGGCCTTAATATTGTTCTTTCGGATAAAAATATTCAGTACTATATTATATTTCTTTCAATTTAGATCTCCACCTAATTAATGAAGCAAAAATATATTTTACATCACGATCATTATTATCATACCTTGGAAAAAAAGATTGGGAAGGAATACCAGCTTTCCATGAAATAAGGCAAATAAAGAGAAAGTTTCGGCTCAGTGTTGGGAGGAATCGCCAAGTATACTATTCCTTTGGTGATGAAATACATATTTCCTCAGGCAAAGGAAGCAGCTTTCAGAACATTTTCAGATATTACAGCGAATGGAGATTTAGTTAAGACAGCACTTGAACGAAATACTCTTGTTTTCATAAAAAAACGTAAAGTCTGGAATACTAAACTCTGCAGCACAGTCTCTTCAGATTAGGAAAGGCGCACAAAAAAGAAGTAAAACGTAAGTTATAAAGGTAATGGATTTTTAATTTAATGGTTGAAGCAAGGTTGCTATGAGAAATCTACAGAAAACATCTTTGATAAGGTTAATCAATAACTCCCCTATTTCAAAATTTTTTAATTTTCCAATTTCTTGATTTCCAAATATGCTGGACTATAGTCTTGAAAACGGAGTTAAATGTCGGTTCGACATCCAGCTTCAAAAAAACGAAATTTGGAAATGAGCCAAGTTATGGACTAACCTTATCAAAGATGTTTTTGTAGATTTCTCATAGCAACCTTGGGTTGAAGCTAACCGAAGTATGTAAAAGGATATGTTTAGGTGAATGGAAAGAATCAGTCAAAAAAGGTAAAATGCAAGGCTATCAGAAAACCGAATCTACAGAAATCTCCAAATAAAAGTAAGCCAAAAGCTAAAACAAGCAAGACCAAGGCAAAAAAGGATAAATCAAAACAAATACGATTTGAAATTTTCTCATAAATGTCTTTGCTTCGTACACTATTAAAAGCCGCAATCCGAAATGAAGTGGACAATTTCTCCATAACATCTATCGATACTAAATGCAACTACAGCATGTATGAAGAGTACCAGCCAATAGTGAACGTCCAGAACTCTTCTAAAAGTTAGAGTTCAAAATTCCTAACAATGAAAGTCAGTATTTAGATCTTTGCGATAGTTTAGATACGTAAAGTAAAAAGTTACCAAGAAGGATGAGACAAATTTACCGGATGATTCAAAAGTTGGGACAACCAATTTGTTTCTACATTCCTTGTTTTCACAATTAAAAAATTTATTTTAACAAAATACTGGTCTCTACAAGTAACAACGGTTATCCGTATCGAGCATACATAGACACTTTACTGGCCTATAGAAATGAAGACAAAAATTCTCAAGGAGGTTGTGCACTATATTATGAAGATACTAAAGGTGGCGTTGCTGATGCTACAAACTCGAGCTGGAAAATTAGAAAAAAGTACATTTGCGAGTCGAAACAAGTATAGCCTATACATAAACTACGCTTCAACTTGGCAAATCAACATCGATATATCTTGAATGACGTTAATATTAGAATTTGTCTCACCCGCACCCTTATTGCATTCTCCTTTTTTTCTCTGACTCCTGAAGATGACACAATGATCAAGCTAATTTCAGCAACTTATTTCATTCGCAACCAAATTTCATTTTTGAGCATCATCTTGGGCCAGCAACGACTGCTTGAGAAAGGTGAAATTGCGCAATACCCTTTCAAAAACACTGAAGTCAAATACTTCATTATCTTGCAGGGAAGCTCATCGACTGTGGAAGAGCATATATTCCAAAATAATTTTCCTTCAAGAATAATCATCGGCTTTGTAGAGCGTCTCGTTCAATGGTGATAAAAATTCAAACCCAATTTAGTTTCAACACTTCGGAATTAGAAGCCAATGTATGACTAGCAATAACGTTTCCTTACCTACACGCCCACTCACACTCGATTTTGAAAGAAACGCGTGTTTACTTCCGTATTACTTGCTCTTCACGAGTGAAGGCATTGCTGGACAGGATTTGGGATTATCGTTCGATCGAGAAAATTACTAAAAAAATAGCGCGCTGTTTGCATTTGCAATAAAGCAACCAACTTCAACCTTTCTGCACTTAGAAAAGTCAGAAAAAGTAAAGTTGGAAATACAATTCACCAAATCTATGGACAAATACGTACACTGCATCATACTGTCTGAACAACAAAGAGTGCTGGAAATTGATCACTTTCGTCAAACAATTGTGTCTTCATGAATACTGTGGAGGTTTTAAAGATACTTCGAACAAGTATCGACAACAAACAACATTATATAGCTGTTATTTCGTGTGAAAAACTCCAAGACCTCAATGAGAATAATTTGGTTGTCATTGTAAACTCAGATACTTCTCCAGAACCTGGAATGCATTTGCTTGCAATATTAAAAAAAATACTCAAATGAAATCCAATTTATTGATAGCTGTGCAATGCCCATTTCATATTACAATCCGATAATTGTCAAATGTTTGCAGAGGATGGGGAATACAATACGCACAATCAGAAGCAAAATACAATCTGAATCAAGCAATCTATGTGGACAGTTTTGTGTGTACTATCTACTTCACAAAACACAAAGCACAGGTTATAAAAATATTTTAAGTAGATTCAGTAATGCTAGCCATAAGAACAATGACACAATTGTACTAAAATTTTTTAAGGATAACTTCCATTTAAATTTCTGGAAAAGGTTGGGCACAACCTCTGAAGAAGCAAATTTGCTGATTATCATTCAGTGCTGTCATGTTTTCAGCAATATACTGTTATCTCAGAAGTAATTTTCTGACATATCATTCGTATATAAATAAGTAAATAAAATATAAACAATATGAACAAAAAAGAAATTTACAAAATTTACAGAAACATTTCGTCAACTGGGGGTTTAGGTAGCGTTCATCGAGTAAGTAGAATTTGTAGAATATCGAAGAAAGCAGCTTCAGAATATCTGTTAACTCAAAATTTTTATACGCTACATAAACCAAAGAGATCTAAATTTAGGCGAAGGAGAGTAACTGCTCCAGGGATTAACGACTTGTAGCAAACTGATATTGTGTTTCTTATAACAACGCAACAAAGTCTACTCCTGTTTTCTAACTATCATCGATTTATTTTCCAAATATGCATTTGCTATTCCAAAGAAGTCTAAGAAGGCGGTAGAAATGATCGCAGGATTTTAGCAAATACTGAAAACAAGCCATAACAAACCAAAGTTCTTGGAATGTGACAAAGGCACAGAATTCTGTAACAAACATTTCATAGCAATGTTGCACTTCCACTCTATTCAAGTTCATCACAACTTCTCAGATTTTGGAGCAAGCGGTAATTGAACGGTTCAACAGAGCAATATGAAGCAGAATTTTGAAGTATTTAACAATGACTGGTCAGAAACAATACATTGATATTCTTCCACTACTTTTGAAATCATACAACGAGACAATGTGCATTCGAGAACAAAACTTCGCCCTATTGATGTCAACTAGCATAATGGAATGGACGTTTGGATGGAATCCAATAAGGATCTCTATAGCAAGCCAGTTTGACAAGCAAAATTCGACTTATACGAACGTGTTTAGGAAAATTGAAAGGAAATTTTGAGAAAGGGTACTGGCCTATATACACTACCAAAATATTTAAAGTTTGTAAAGTAATCAACTCAGTTTCCATTACTTATCAGATTAGAGACGTGAGTCAAAATCTGATTAGTGGATTTTCTACTGTCAGGATTTCAGAAAAGGGCTGGTGTAGCTTGGGGAATCTTCTAAAAGAATGATCATGTCTTTATTTTACCTAACTCTTCCATCCAATGGCTCCCAGGAATACTTAGCTTCGCACAGAATTGCAAATTATAGGATCAAGTTACCATGTAAAGTTCAATTGGAGCCTAGTCAGTACGAATTAGCTGTCTCTGAGCTGCTTTAAGCATCTTCAAAACTTTCGGAGAATTCTAGATGAATCATTGCCGGCTACCAGTGTCATGGCAGACGCTGGTTATTTTTATATCGGAATGTTTGATTTTTGCACTTGTTTTTATTGCGGAGTTTGTGTTCATAAATGGAATCAAAACGACGACCTTTTGGAAGAACACTCATAACATTCACCTATTTGTGCTTGCTATGCACTCGACGAGCAGAGAAGACCGTCGGTAAGTGAAAAAATTATAAAAGGATGATTTTCGTCTTATTGAAAACACATTTTGACTAAATACAAACTGCAGGTACTTGTAATCCAAAATTACTTAGTCGTGACAAAATGGTGAAGCAGTTAATACTGTAAGAAATTTAATGGAAACAATTTTGCAGCTTTTGAATATAAAAATTAATAAAATTATATTTATAGGGTGCTACAGAAGCATCAGTTTTATTAGATAGTAAAGAATTTGATAACATCAGTGCTGCTAATGGCAAAATTTCCAAACTCAACAAAATAATTTTTTGTAAAATTTCCTTGTCAAAAAATGCATCTTTCTTGTACGGTCCTTGTTGTCATTTGGCTACGTGCATCAGTTGTTCGACAAGCCAGTTGAAGTGTCCTATCTGTAGGAATGAAATAGGCTTAAATATGAAAGTATACCTTTGAGTCTTATTTTATTTTATTTATATTGTGACAGGAAAGAAAGGCCGGCAACTATTCAGGCATCCGTGCATTCTAGTTTTTGGAATTTATTATGTGCTAAATGTGCAGGGTTTTTATGAATTTATCCGTTTGGACTCATACAAATTTGTGAAAGAGAAGAAACGTACACTCCTTGTGGCGAAGGGGGCAGATAACATAAATAGAGTTTAAGTCTTCGCCTCGGGGAAGGCGAGGTTCATTCCATTTTTGTCTCTCGCCAAAGGAGGAGTTATTTTGTGTGACTTTTGCTTAAAGTAATAAATCATTCATAATTTAATTGTGACGTTGTCTAGAAGAGGTCGGTCTTTTATTCATAAGGTTATGTGTTGAGTTAATCGGTGCTGGTTCGATCGAAGGAGAGAGAGAGGGCGACAGAATATTTTCCCATTTTCGCAATAGTAAGTGTGTATTGGTAAGGTTTCCCATCCATCAGAATACCGTAAATAGGAGCAGGCGTTTAACTTCCCAGGAGGCGGGAAAGGAGTTCTCCCAGTTTGAAGAACCAATTTGTGAGTATCATCATCAAGTTTATTAGATTTCCCACCGCAGAATCCGGACTTCAGTACCAGACCCCGGAGTAGTCCAGTTCCAGTCTCGAGCTTGGGACGAGTGTGGTAAGTAGTACCAGACTCGGAACGGGTCCGGTATCCAGAGTGTTACTTAGTACATTCAAGTAACCACTAAATTTCTCAGGACACTATTCTCCAAAAATACTAGAACCAGAAGAAGAGTCTAAACTCATGGTAGAAAGCATGAGTTCAAGCCAAATCCGTAATACTGTGCCTGAGTTTGGTTAAGTACTTAGTACTATGCCTGAGTCCGGATCAGTCCGTACTTATGTGCCTGAGTTTGGATCGGGTCCTTCCTGCAGTGTCTGAGTTCGGTAATGGTTCGGTGTCTGGTATACCCGAAGAACTACTAGTAGATCCGGTAGAAGAGGCAGATGTGCCGATACGCGGATCCGGTAGAGTAGTACGATCCGCAGAACGTATGCAGTTCACTCAGCAGAACGTCCCGGCAGAATGGATTCATTTCACCCAACAAAACATTCCGGCAGAACCGATTCAGATCACCCCGTACGCCGTCCCGGCGGAACAGCCCGTAGCGCATCCCGGCAGAACACCCTGGTAGGAGACCCAGTCAGAGCGTTATGCAGAACGGGCAGAGTAGCCTGTTCCAGAGAACCACTAGAACAGTCAGGGTAGTCTCTCGCAGAACAAGCAGTACGGTTCGTTCCGTGGAACAACCAGAACATACCGTCCTACAAACGATAGTGAGCATTCAGTTCCGTAGAACGGGTATAGTAGTCCGTTCCAAAAAACCACCAGAACATATCACCCTAAATAGATCCGACCCTAAAAAGTCCGTTCTATAGTTCAGGCAGTCTCGTAATCCGAATTGGTCTTACACAGACCCTCACTCGTAGTCCGGATCCATCTCAGAACAGTACCAGATAACGGAATACTCAGGCAGAATCCCATATCTAGTACTAGGCTCAGAGGGAGAGCCCAGGAACCAGACCCAACCTTTCTCACAAACGGCACTGATTCTCTAACACTCAAGACTACCCGAGATCTAGTAAGGACCAACCCGGCATCCCTGTAAACCCAACTCAAATTCAAATCATCTTCAAGTATAATCATTCGGAACACAAGTTATCCCATTCCCCAACATTTCAGGTTGGATCCTGAAAGTCTAGTTAACCATTTAAAAGAGAAAGCACTATCACCGCGCCACTATATTTTAACTTGTATTAATGTGTTCCATTACTCAACAGAAATACTTGATTTACATACATAAAATGGTGCTTATCGTGAGAACATTAATGCAAAAAATGTTTGAACGTAGTTGTGTTTAGTTTACATCAGCTTAACTTTGAGATTGTTATGTTGAATTAAAGATGTCATTAATTAAATAGTGACCGTAAGATAAAGTTCTAATTCCATCTTCAAGAATATAGCGTTTGGAATCGAATCCATCTGCTGTATACTTGTTGACTTCAATGTTGTAAATAATATGGTTGTAGCAACGAATTGTGCTCATTTTACACGCTAAAATATTTTTCTTAAAGAGAATTCTATCTAAAGTATCATAAGTAACATTTCTATGCTGGATGTGTTGAGGCAATCTTTTAAGAGGTATTTTCTTAAAATTTTCATCGTTTTCCGTATACCCAAAAAGCAATATGTTTTTGGTCTGAGCCCAACAAACTTGTAAAATATCTTCCGTTGTACTTTGTCCTTCATTTTTCTGATTACAGTTTTGTTTCTCTTCGAATAGAGTGGATTATTAGCTGGACAGTTACTTGCATCAAAAAGATCCAAGTCCGTGAGCATATTTTTATAAACAAATGCAGTTGTAATAAATTAGGCTAAGGAATCTGTATCTGTCATTAATAACGAAGCGTTGTCACCCCACTTCGCTTCACATATTCATAATAAAAATTTGCCATGTGTAGCTTACTGAGTTCCAGCGCATCAAATGCAGTATACATGACCTTATTGAGAGTGATGGGATTTTTTTTCATTTTAAACGCGACCAGACTAGGTCACAAAATATTATGGGACAAAAACTGTGCCTTCACAATTAACTTAATTCTTCTATGGTTAATAAACGATCGTTTTAACCTGATGTTCATGTTTGTCCTAACATATTCTTTTCTTTTTCCAAACACGTCGTTGACGCAGAGTTTGAGGAATACGCGTTCAAACTTACTAGTTGTTTTAGCTCGTTTTTGCAATTAAACTCTATATAATCCTTCAACCAAGCAGCTTGCAGAAAGCTAAAAACCTAGTGAATTTTTTTTAGTATGAGTTCATTCTCAATGTAGTAAAATTTTAAATTTCTGTAGTGACAGATATAATTACGTCTTTCGTATAAATGTGGTGTTAGTTTAAATGGTTCTCCATATACTTGATTGGTAGTTTCTCCAAAAAGTTTTGTTGATAAAGACTAAAATTTTGGGAAAAGATTTTCGTACGTTCCACGACTAACGGATAATCTTGATGTAATCACGCAAATGTTGTGGATACTCAAGATCAACTTCCAAGTCATCTATCTTCTGTCATCATTCTTTATAATTGATATAAGATCAAATGAGTCAACTTCACTGCGCTTTAGAAATCTGAAATCAGAAACTGGTAGGAGCTTCTGCATAGCCTTACCATAAAGATTGACCATATCCCACAACACTATGTATCTCTGATCCGCTTCGCTTCCGTCATCTTTGTAGCTTTTCATGTATTTGATATTCGCATAAGCATGCCGTATGCTAATTTGTGAAATCCAACCTGAAGGGGAAATACACTAACCGTAAGAAAATGAAAAATGGATCGGAAGCCTATCGTATTTTACCTCGAATCCCAAGTTATAAAAATATGTAAATCTCGATATCCGTTACTAGCTCCAATTTAGCGGCAGACATTTTTAGTGGAGTGTCCCAAGCTAGTCCAGGTACGGAAACGTGGTGAGCTAGATCCAACTGAAAATTATCCATTGACATTTGCCAAAACTCTTCAAATACCCATGCTAAAAGTGGCGTATAGCGTATTCACCCGTGTCTTCCAATTTGAAAATATTAAGCATTTGTTGAGCATATCTGTAGCCATCTACGGATATGCTCAATATGATAAGATGAGACACGATTCGGATTCATAGAGTAGTTTGGGCGGTGCAAAGCAGCCACCACAGCAAATTTGAAGCATTAAAATTTTATATTGACAGTGACTTTTTTGCGTCTCAACGCTTCAAGTACGTCCATTTATTTTCTACCCTTGAATGGTCTGAATTTTGCTATTTTGATGTCACATGCTGACACTTTATTAAACTGCCATACGGCTTCATATTGTTCGAAAACACTAACAGTGTGATGTATTTTTGAAGCGCAAAGTTCCAATTATTGGTCCAAACTCATAAATTTGATCATCACAACAATCATATTAGAATTGACAAACTTGTCCTGATAATCAAATATATCATCACCGGTCGTGGATTCACATAAGAAGCGTTTGAACTGAATTTTCATACACTTTTGAGACTTCAAAGTTTTTAGCCGGTTGAGGTTAATTGAGATAACATTTTTAATGTTTGATATGTATTTTTCAAAGTATTTTTTCAAACTGCTCAATGCTTTAGTACACGAGTGTCTATAAGTAAGCACAAACCCTTCCAAGGCTCAAATTTGTTTGAAAGGTGAAATTGGACTCCTGATATTTGTTCTGAAACCTTGTTGCTTTTGATTGGTTGAGGCCATGATTGCTGAACCCCGGCAATGAAGTAATTTTGCATGTATAGTCGCTGAATGTAATTCTAGCTTCATATGCGTGTGAAATACTTTTCTACACACTACGCAATGATGTGCGAGTGAATACTTTTCTACACACGATGCAATGATGTCGCTGTGAAGATGTAGCCCGGAAATTCTGAGTTTGCATGCGAAGGCATTTTGACATATGCAACAAACATTCACCATTTGCAGAGTTTTCTACTCCACATAGATCACAGATAAGATTCCTTGGCTTGATCTAATCAAGATACAAAAAAATAGTGAAAGAATGCTTTAAGCCTAAAATGTGTAACTTATTTTAGAATAATTTGCCATTATCTTTTGTCTTTTCTGATTGACAAACAAACGAATGACTTAAAGCAGAAATTCCACAACTACTGAAGTAAAATAAAACTAATCAATAAACATGAATAAATGCAGTGTAATCAAGTGATAAAACCTATAATTACCGGTTCTTTAAACATCAAACCAAAAAATACTAAACAACAACTGTGTCCCTAAATTCTCCGTCCTGTGGTTTTGAAGTCGTCAACTTACTAGTATTTGAAATTCTAATTTAAGGAGAAATAAAACAATTAAATTAAATTCGTTAATAAAATTCAAAACTGAACGTAATCATGTTTTATATATACCTATATCGCTTACTGTGCATGTAGACATGTATCGCGCACAGACAATGCGTACTGCCCATATAATCAACCACTCCGCACGAAGAATATACACTGGCATCTAAATGTTGAAGTCGCATGGTAATATGCGCTGCGCACATGCTAGAATTTAAAAAAATTTAATTAAAAAAAAGGCCTAAATACTCACTTCCAAAGGCCTATAAATATGGTTCTCCAGCCCAACCATACAACGGCAAGGACAACGGTCGCGATCTTGGAATTGTAAGAAGATATTGAATTTGATACGTATCCTCAAGCTGAGCCAGTCTGCCTTCCGGAGCATTACCAAAGAGCCAAAGCTTATTATACACAGAAAAGTTATTCAGCACATTGTTCAACGCATCATGTGTTGAAAATTATATTCAACACATATTGTGCATATAACTGTCCACAGCGCATGTATAATGTATACCGCGAATACAAAAACCCACTGCGCGCGTAGCATGTGTTCAGCTCGTGTAGTCTACCAATGCATTCAAAGAATGTACACTGCGAACTTAGAATGCTCACTGCGCCGTCAAACATCAACTACACATGCATAAGAAGATTATGCATGGACTATTAATAAAAATTGCATTTCGACCCATCTATTACTTTTTAAAATAATCCACTTATAACTTAGCACGTAAATTCTCATAAGGAAACACTCGAGTTATAAAAACAATCTTGTGAGCGGTCACCGACATCCCTTTGCTTCATTAATGTCCATTTATGAATTAATTAATGAAAACTGGGATTGAATCCGTCCACTCTTTCTTAAGTTAAATTGCGTACATACGAGACACGGACATGCCATACTGTATTATAATAAATGTGTATATATGTGTATATGTCTATATAAATGTTTATATAAATGTGTAGCATAGTCGACTAAAAAAAAATAACCCATAAACTTGCCTGTTGTTTAACCGTCTAGCCTTCAGATACTAAACACCGAAGTTTCTCCAAAAACGTTCCTATTGTAATGTTAATATGATGGAAATCGTCTAAGTTATTCGTAAGGGAACTTTCAGATAAGGTAAAAAATAAAGCAATAACATCAAATTAGTTAATAGAGTAGAACAAATGTGGCGTAGTCTAGTGCTTAAATCAAAAGCTGATCTGCTCTCTATCCGTCAAACCTTCAGCTATTAAACATTGCACTTGTTCCGAAATCCTTAAGATGGTACTAGTCAATCATAACCGCCTAAGTTTCTATTTAGATTAAAACAGCATAACCAGTGATAACAAAATTAGTTAATAGGCTTGACAAAATGTAGCGTACTGGAATGATAAAAACGAAAACTTGTCTGCTTTGTACATGTCACACACCTAACAAACTTGATACTCTACCCACCTATCAACCTTCATATTGTGGCAAAAATCGGAAGTCAATATGAGTTGACGACTAAAAGCATAAAAAAGCTTATGAAATAGGAACCATGGTTTTCCAATGACATAATTGGCCAAGCAAATAAAACTAATGTTTTCCGTATCTCGAAAGAGGAAAGGTTCAGACAAGTGTTGAACATCGTACGGAGAAGAGAAAAATTTGTTACTGACCTGGAAATTAATTTTGAGTGTCTTGTCTTATAGTGGTAATGTAAATAGCCCTAAGTCTTTTAGAAATAAATGTGATATTAATAACGGTCAGTAGACTTTTTAGCAGTTTCTGTGAACGTGGCAAATTATTATTGTGTGAGGTTTTGTCCGGTCGGCCGTAGGGCCAGTGAGTGGATCCAGAGAGTAGAGAGAGACTTCAGTTTCCCCCATCCACGGAACAGTAAGTGTGTAGTATGGGAAGATCCCCATCCATCAGGAGACCGTGGACTCGGCAGTGCTTCCATTTTTAGCAAGCACCACAAGTCTTTGGATCTTCTCGAAGTACCACACTTCATCCCTCTACAGTAACCGGTCTCTGGTACTCTTGGTATCGCGGGACACCGTAGATTGAGAACGGAACCCCCGCCTGCTCCTGTGATGCCAGGGACACAGGAGCCGAGTACATCTTATGCCTCCTCCGCGGAAAGTACCAACCGGTATAGAACTATCCCGCCGTCAAGTTACCAGTAGATTCCATGGGACAGTAATCTCCGGTAAGACTAGTAGAAAGAGAAGAGTCATAACTTATGGTAGAGATCCTTCGGAACAGAAGAGAAGAGTTCCTCAAGTAGTGCTAGTAGTGCTGGTCCCGAGAGAACCAGGGAGAACTTCAGTTCCTGGCGGAATGGTCATAACTCGCCCGTTAGTGATTCTCTTCCCAGTAAAAGTAATGAACTCCGTAAGTAAGTAATGTAACTCCCGTAGAAAGGGACTGAGTTCGGGGAAACCCATACTGCTAAGACTGAGTTCGAACCGAGTGTGTACTGTTGTGACTGAGTCCGTGTGAGGTCCGTATTACTGTGCCTGAGTTTGGGTAAAGTCCCTACGTCTGTGCCTGAGCTCGGTTGAAGTCCGTACTTCTGTGCCTGAGTTCGGTAGAGTCCGTACTTTTGCGCCTGAGCATGGATCGGGTCCGTACTACAGTGCCTGAATTTGAGACAGGTTCAGTGTCTTGTATCCCAGTAGAACTACTAGTAGACCCAGTAGAACAAGTAAGGAGTATGGATAGGCGGATCGGGTAAAGTAGTACAATCCGCAAAGAGTCTCCATAGAAAGTCCCTAACTCAGTGATGAACTGATATAGGGAGCTTCGATGCAGTAGACCCAAGAGAACAGGCAGGGAGCTCCGATCCAGCACATCCCAGAGAACAGACAGGGAGTCCCGATCCAGCCAACCCAAGAGAACTGGAGTCAGTATTGTTAGGATCCCCATCCATCAGGAGACCGTGAACTCGGCAATGCTTCATATCTGCTTATGTTCGTCCAAGTCCCGCGTGGCAACTTCCATTTTTAGCAAACACCACAAGTCTTCGGATCTTCTCGAAGTACCACACTTCATCCTTCTACAGTAACAGGTCTCTGGTACTCCTGGTATCGCGGGACACCGCAGATTGAGAACGGAACCCCCGTCTACTCCTGTGATGCCTGAGACACCGGAGCCAAGTATATCTTATGCATCCCCCGCGAATAAGTACCAACCTGTATAGAACTATCACGCTGTCAAGTAACCCCCGGGACAGTATTCTCCGGTAAAACTAGTACCAGGAGCCTCCAAAACAGAAGAGAAGAGTTCCTTAGATAGAGCTAGTAGTGCTGGTCCCGAGAGAACCAGGGGAGAACTTCAGTTCCTGGCGGAGTGGTCATAATATGAAGGATGACCACGACTTCGAGTTTGACATGAACCAGGTTCAGTCGAACCTCGTTCGAAAGTTGAGTCAGTTTGGTTAGAAGTGCACGGCTTGATAATTTTGCAGTAAAAATGAGTTAATTGAACAAAATCCATAAAATAACAAAAATTCAAAACATTACCATGTGTTCAATCATCAATTATTTTGATAGAGTTGACACGAAGGATCAGTGTAAATATTGCAGGTGAGGTAATTTAATTTTAAATCGGATAAAAATTAAAGAATTTCAAAAATTTATTTAAGAGACTTTAACTGGAAAAAAGGAGGTACCTTAGCGTCTTTGTGGGCGGTATAAACGATACTTCACTTTCGACTTTGGAACCTGAACTCGAAGTCGAAATTCAAGATTTCAAATTACCAACAGAAAATTTAAACTCGAGTCAACCAGACTTCGACTTAGGATTCATGTTCCATTTGACTCAGAATTCAGGTTCAAAATCTGTATTACCAATTTCTTTTGAGACCAAGATCATTGTCTCGAACCATGACTCTGAGTCAAAATCTCGAACCTACACAAGGAGTAGGTTCGAGAATCAAACCATGACACTTCCATGAATACTTTTTATTATAATTTTAACAATAGTCTGTCAATTTTGAAAAGATCTCAACTGGAATCTCAACAGTTTCTACTTTGACTCTAAAATTAACTAAAATTACATTTTATTTAATTACAATTTTTTCAACCAGAAATCGTTAGTCAATGAATAATATTAAATTACTCTTGATGTCAACAATTCAAAAAAAAATTTAAAGCAACTTAAATTAATGCATAATACCTAATAGTAAATTCTTTAGTTGATCAGTATGTGAAATCATGAAAAACGCGACTGGAACATAGTAATAGGAATTAGTTTTAAGAATTAACTTCCGGTTTTGTTATTTTTCGTAATTCAGCAGGAATAGCTAGCATCCTATCACCTCTTCTTAAAACTCTTCACCAGATGGAATAATTTGATTGGGTGGTAACAAAAATTCATAGTTCCCTTGACAACGAAGTTATTGATAAGATTGTATGTTGAACACCTTTGATCCAATCAATAGAACCACTAAAAGTGGCAACTACCATGGACCCGACAGCCGACAATTGTCGGGCCTAGCTACCTGACCGCTGTCGGGTAGAAAGTAGATTTTGTTGATACAACCGACAGACAATTTAGGTACCATGGACCCGACAGCCAACAAATCTACTTTCTACGACAGCTGTCGGGTAGTTTGTCGGGTAAATAGTACCTATAACCAGAGTTTGTCGGGCCTAACTACCCGACAGCTGTCGGGCCTAACCACCCGACAAGGGTATATTTTTTAAATTACTTGTAAAATTTTTAATACTTTATTTTGAAAAATTAGACGACTTTTGCTTGAACCACCCATTGTAGGGGCAAGCTATAAATTTAATGTTTGTTTTTTGTTAATTTTTTTATCGTCTTTCGAATAGAAATCTTTCTTTTCATGACATCCTGAAGCGAGTCTGAAAATAAAATTTTTGTTTTTTTTTATAATTTATTTCGTTATTCGAATAGAAATCTTTGCTTCACGGCATCCTGAATCGCTTCTGAAAATTTTTTAATTTCTTTGGAAAATTTTTTATTTCGGTTTTATATGGAAAACACTAGTATAAAATTTCATAGAAAATTAGGAATTTTACTCCTTGGTCCCACTATAGGTAGTTAGGAAGGTGACCTCACTTTTGACCTATAGGTGTCACCAAAGAGAAAATTATTGTATATAAAAGTTGTTCAGAATTTTATTCTGATCAACTTTTATACAGTTTGTTATGGTCATAATATTGCAATTTTTGACTAAAAAAAATTATGACTTAAAAATATATGACTTAAAATTATGACTTAAAAATATATGACTTAAAATTTTTTTTACTTAAATATTTTTGACTTTTACTTAAATATTCGAAATTTACTTTTACATCAAAAAGTAGTATAAATCACATCAGAACAACTTGAAACGGATTTGTATGCGAAAAAAAAACGTAAAAAAAAATTCTCAAAAAAAGCTAAGAAAATTTATACCTTGCCCCCACAATGGGTAATTCAACCAATTTTGTTTTCAGACTATTGCATTGCACAACGAATCATGACATTGGAAGACGTTTGAGACACTTAATGAAAAAAATTTCTATCTACGAAAAAACGTAACAACCTAACCTAACATAATGTCAGGTAAGCTAAGTTAACCTAACCTCTGATGTCAACGATTCACAAACGCCTCAGGAATATTTTGTATACTTAAAATTTTTTAGTTGATTTACTAAAATTAAAAAAAAATCAGATAATATTAATTTTTTTCCTCCACAATGGGTGATTCAACGAAAAGTCCACAATGGGTTCAAATCGTCTAATTTTTCAAAAAAAAATATTAGAAATTTTAAAAATAATTTTAAAAGTATACATCGACCCTGTCGGGTCTAGAAATCGAATCGTCTAATCGTCGAATAGTCGAGTCTAGAAATTTCGGTGGAGAAATTTGAAAAAGAAAATTTTGCAACAAAATTTTAGAAAAATTCTTACACAGGACTGTAATTTAAAAATAATCGAACATCATTTTAGCATTAGCTGTAGCAGCGATGTTAGAAATTCGTGTCTAAAAATTATAACCATAATTCAATTATAAAAAAAAATTCCAAATTAAAAAAAAGTGATATTATTTGATTCTAGTACTTACATGTTCATCATAACCTTGTTCAGGTTGTGTTTCATTGTGAAGTCGAGAAGGAAAAATAATCAATTGGCTTTAGTTGTGTATTCTATAACAAATGTCATTATTTGATTAGCAATGTTGTTGTAAAAGTTTGAAAGTGAAAGTCTCAGGTTCAGAAAATGTCTCACTTCCGGCACATACTTAGAACAAGATTCCGTAGTCGATCCAATGTGTGATCTAGTACAAAACCTATTTTTTTCTTGAGTTATCACTGTTAGCTGTTCAGCCGATAGTGATAACCCAAGAAAAAAATTTAAAAAATTTTAGTAAAATTTTTTTAACCGAAGTTTTAATGAGTACTTTGATTATCAATTTTTTCAGTTATTTTACCAAAATTTTCTAACCATTTGCGATATTCTTGAGTACGAGGAGTCATCCGAAAAAACTTTTTTACTCTTCAGAACTCTAATTCAGAAAGAATTAGAAGTAATTCTGCTCACGGTAATTCGATATTAGTAAAGCGGTAATAATTGCAAATAAATATATTTATGCTTCATTGCAGCTATGTACAAATGTATTTATATCATTAAAATAACAAATTTTTTAGGTTAGTAACTCCGCTCCCGGCAATTCGATATTGGCTTAGCGGTAATAATTTTAAGTAAATATGTTTATGCTTGATGGCTGTGATGTACCAAAGGATTTTCTTTATTAAATAGCAAGGTTGGTAGAATTGTAATTCCGCTATCGGTAATATGATATTAGCTTAGCGGTAATTATTTCAAATGAATATGTCTGTGTTTGATGGCAGGTATGTAGCAATTCATTCACATTTTAAATTAATAAATTTTCATGTTTTGAATTTCGATTCCGGTAATTCGATATTCATGTAGCGGAATTAATATTTGTAATTACCATAGTGCTATAGAGTATCATCTATAGTTTGTATATTAATTGTTTACTAAAATTTTTGTTGTATACAATCAAATTCATAATATAAATAAATATACTCAGCGAGGTTGATGAGATGAAGTGTGACAAAGCACATGTTATAGAGGTACAGGTTTTGTTTTTTGTTTCTCTCTCTCTAGAGTATTGGTGTCGATTTGTTTCTTATATAGAGATGAGAGTTTGAGAGTGGTTTTGATGTTAAAACAAAAACACTCACTTTTCGTGAGGAATTACCCTTCAAACAAATTGAAATTAAATTGTGTTTGAATAAAAATATCACAAGTAACATGGTATGAACTTTGACCCTGAGTCAACTTGATCCATGTAATCGAGTTCCACGGAACTCGAGATCCAATTTTATTCGTAATATGAAGGATGACCACGACTTCGAGCTCGACATGAACTTGGTTGAGTCGAACCTGGTTCGAAAGTTGTAAGTCGGGTCAGTTTGGTTATACCGCCCTGTATCACTCATTTTGAGCTTTGAATAAACATTATGCTCATTTTGCTGTCAGTGGCAGATGTAAGACGGGTTAGGTCTTACGTGGGGAAATGGGGGAAAATGAAGGGAAAATTAGGGGACTAATTATAATTTGAAAATGGTTTGGGTATTTTTGGGAGGTTGGGATGGAAGTCGGGGAAGTCACGGGGTGGGGTGGGGGTTGGGAATTGGCTGGGTATTTTAGATAAGTGAGTAAAATCCAATTAAACAAAGGGAAATCGGTAGGGAAACAAAGGTCAGAGGTCAAAGGGTAACTTACTGAAGGTGAATGGTGGAAAAACCCTTCACCGAAAATCCAACAATTGGCGAAAGCTAATTCCAAAAACCGAAACTAATCCAAAATCCAAAATGGTTGGGGTAGAGGAGTGGAGAGTGAGAGAGCCGGAATTAGACTGAAGCTCTTTTTCTTTGCTGCTGATTAGACTCGTCGTCTCAGGAGAAAAAAGGACGCTTGGGACGACGAGTCTACTTTTTGTGTATAGTAGATTAAGAGTAGGAAGGGTAAAAGTTTTAAAGGAAGTGGGAGAGTCCACTTACCTTTCTAACAAAGGAAACACTACTGAACTGTTTTCTAGCATACAAAGGTCTGTATGGTATAACATACAGACGTCTGTATGCTAAAAGGCAGAGTTCTGTATGCTACGTCATGCCGACGAACGACAAGGTTGATTTCTGTGAGGTGATAATAGAAGTGAAATGTGCGGGGGAAAAGAAAGTTTAAAGTAAACAGTATTAAAAGTTGAAACTAACAAGTGCCTAACTTTTTCAACGTCAAAATTTTTTTAATACTTTTAACTATTATTATGCTATTATATCTACGTACCTAATGATTTGCTGAAATATAAATAATTATTGTTGTTTCAAGCGATCTTATAATTCTATGTATTTTAGGGATGTATTTTATCACAATTCTCTCCTCATAATTGTGTAAAATCATCATTTCCTCGATTTAGACCTGCGCTATAAAAATACAGACTTCTGTCTTTCACCATACATAGTTCAGTATGCTACGTCAGTAAACTACAGAACTCTGTCTTTTAGCCAGGGTTGGCCAACCGTATACTACGTCCTTGTGGTACACGTATACTGCATGTAGTACAGTGGTTTTAGTTTCATGTCAGTACCCCTTCATGTCACACTTCGCTTATTGTCACCCTGTTGGCTTTCCCCCGGCTAAACTCCATGCTCTCATGTACTAAATACTCTGCCTATTGTCACACCTCTTATTGTCAACTTCCGCCTATTGTCATCCCATTTGAAGAGAATGTATGGCACATGGCCACACTTTAATGGAAACTTTCGGTTCTCCGGCCCAGAATATACTCGTGTTTGTTTAAATGGTGTGGGCGGTCAGAGACCCTTGGGAGAACTGTTTCATTAACCTATTTGTTGTTTTCTACTATGAGACCCTCGATCGTGAAAGTGTATTTTTTTAAAGACTCACCCGCAGCCGCAGGATTATTCCAACCGCGAGTATGCCAACTTTAGATGGGCACATGGTTAGGATTGAGAAACTTAAAGTTTTAATGATAAGCAGCATTGGAAGTGAAGAACTTTGCAAACAAGTACCGATAGTTAGGGAGTTTCTGAGAAGATAATATCTCTCTCTGGCATATTGCAAAAAAGCTTGCTGATCACTTTAAGAAGTAATTTGCTTTTAGAGTATTCTAAATTCGGGTAATAACTTCAAACACTGTAAAATAAATCAAAAAAGGTGTCGTACTATAAAATGCGCCTCTAAAACCAGGAACTTCGTTTTATGTCATCTAATGTTTGAATTATCAGTCAGTTGACATTATCGGCTATTGTCAACTCCGCCTTCTGTCAACCGATTTTTTGGCTCTCTTGGAGGTGACATTAAGCTAAAACCACTGTATACAGAAATCGAAAACTACAGAAGTAGTATTAGTTTCTTTCGTATTTTTCGTATAGTTCGTATCTTTTTTTTTAAGCGCATTCCTATTTCTAAGCTTGGGTGGTCTCTCAAAAGGACCGAAATCATCATTTGTTATATGTTGACTTTTTTCACATTAGTAGCAAACACTATTTTAAAAATTACTTTTTATCGAAAGCCAGTAACGAGAATCACATTCGACCTCCGTGACGCGGAGTTCATTCACGATTTTGAGCTTCAAAACACAATCTACTTTCAAGCTACCAGCAATTTCGCAATTTTCGCAATGCCACGTCCAAAAGATTGCATTTGGGAACATTTTCACAGGGAACAAAATCCCTGTAAAGTCATATACCTAAAGATGCCTAATATGAATTGCCAGAAATAATTGTCTCCAGTTTTTACTTGGTCTCATCGTTGGCGCGAAAGGAAAAAACTCCCTCTCATGCTATCCNTCAATATGAATTGCCAGAAATAATTGTCTCCAGTTTTTACTTGGTCTCATCGTTGGCGCGAAAGGAAAAAACTCCCTCTCATGCTATCCTAAAATTCAACTACAGTATGTTAGGTAGCGAAGAAGAATTTTTTTTTCTCACTCTCTCTTATAACCTCCGAAAAATAAGAAAAAGTTTAAAAAAAATTCTTCTTCGCTACCTAACATACTGTACCCATTTGTTCAACAGCGGGCATTTCATTTCATTCCAATTTTTTTATTGCAGATTACAGAAAGTTAAATATTTGTAAATCTTCATTTTTTGTTTAGTTACAAGCAGTGTTCGGCAACACCATCACCCGTCCCCGTCCCTGTCTTTGAAAAAATTTTCCAAACCCGCACCCGTCCTGTCCCTGTCTTTGCAAAAAAATCCAATACCCGTCCCCGTCCCAGTCTTTAAAAAAATTCTATTCCCGTCCCCGTCCGGTCCCCGTCTTTCGAAAAAACTTCTACACCCGTCCCTGTCCCCGTCTTTGGAAAATAATCTAATACCCGTCTCAGGTCCCCGTCTTTCCAAAAGATTCTTTTCCCGTCCCCGTGTTTTGAAAAAAATTCTATTCCTGTGCCCGTCTCCGTCTTTCGAAATAATTTCTATGTGCGCAATTAACTTTTGCATGCGCAAAGCGCATTTCAATGTGCGCAGTAACCTTTATTATGCGCAGTGAGAGTTTAAATGTGCGTAATGGACTTTTGCATGCGCAGTGGGCATTTGTATATGCGCAGTGGACTTTTCGATGCGCAGTGTGCATTTATATGTGCGCAATTGGCATTTATGTGTGCGCAGAGGCCTTTTGAATATGCAATGGACATTTATATGTGCCCAATGGACATCGCCATACGCAGTTGGCATTTATGTGTGCTCAGAGGACTTTCACATGCACAGTAAAAATTTCTATGTGCGAAATGGCCATTTCCGTGCGAAGTGGGCATTTTATGTGCGCAATGGACATTTCCGTGCGCAGTTGGCATTAATGTGTGCACAATAAACATGTCCAGACGCAGTAGGCATTTATGTGCGTAATGTACATTGCCGTGCGCAGTTGGCATTTATCTGTGCGCAAAGGAAATTTATATGTGCGCAATGTACATTTCCGTGCGCAATTGGCACTCATCTGAGCGCAGTGGGCATTTATATGTACGGATGGACATTCCCTTGTGCAGTGGGCATTTATATGTGCGGAATGAACATTTCGATGCGAAGTTGGCATTTATGTGTGCGCAGATAACATTATATGTGCGCAATGGACATTTCCGTTAGCAGTTGGCATTATTAGATGAATGTGAGTTTACTCTATCTCCAAATAATTGGTCACGACAAATATATGACAATAATTTTTTGGTTTCATTTTGAAAAACCTGTCTTCGGTCAGTTTTCACTGTCGAAGGTCTGGAAACAGTGCGTTTTGAAGATCACAGATGGCAGAGTACGATGGTGGAAGTAACAACCATTGACTCAAATAGGTTCGTGATGGAGTTTTCATGGTTGTGTAAGTTTTAATATATAATTTTATTATCTAGTTTGACAAAATCAAAAAAATCGTAAGTTTTATTTGCCATTTTCAGTCAATGAAGAGTCTGACAACGTGGAAATGTCCAACAACTCAATATCCAACTCCGGTTCAGAGGATTCCAATTCAATTTGTGATTCAAACGTGGCAGACGTTGATATGTATCAGGGTTCAATGCAAGCGAACCCAATTTTGGTTTACCACCGTACAAATCCTTAGCAAGCGGTTTGTCGGTTCCTGAATCTAATCTTCAGTTGAACTCGGTAGTCGCGATATAAAAGAACTTTTCTCAATGATGTAGTCAGGATACGTGTCCGTTTCAATTTTTGAATTGATCCCGCCACGGAAAACATCCTCTCAACATCGCCTGACGTAGCTGGAACGCCAATGTTTCTTTTAGCCAAAAAAGCTAAAATTGGAAAAAGTTTGGCGTGCTGTTTCCACCACTCCAATATTTCCACTGTTGTGTAATCCTCCTCTAAATTGAGATAAGCTTCGAGTTCCTTATTCATATCCAATGGAACCCTGTCAGGTGGGTTAAAAATATCTAAAAACTCAAAGACATCAATCCCGGCTTTTTAATTCGAGGAACTTTTTTACTTTGAAGAAGTATTGAGGTTTCGTTCAGATGGCATCGCGTCTCGCTGAAGGCGTAGATTTGACTACTGCTCATGCGAAAGTGCTCTGCGCATATATAAATGCCATTGCGCATGGAAATGTACATTGCGCACATATAAATGACCACTGCGGATGCAAAAGATTGTTGCGAACACATAAATACCCACTGCGCATGGAAATATCCATTGCGCACATATAAATGCACACTGCGCATGCAAAAGTCCATTACGCACATTTAAGCGCCCATTGCGAATGATAAAGTCTACTTACAAATGCGCATGGAAATGTCCACTGTGCAGAAAGAAATATTTTTATTTCGAACGACGAGGACGGGCATAGGATTTCTTTTCGAAACACGGGTGTTAAGACCTGTCCCCGTCCATGTTTTTCGAAAAAAATCTACTACCGTTCCCTTAACGTCTTCCTTAAAAAATTTTATACCCGTCTCCATCCCCGTTTTTGTTAAATAGTCTCAGACCCGTCCCCGTCTTTGTTATAAAATTTCAGACCCGTCCCGGTCCCCGTCTTTAAAAAAAAATTTATACCCGTCCCCGTCTTTGAAAAAAATTTCATACCCGTCTCCGTCACGTCCCCGTCCTTCCAAAAAATCTCCAGACCCGTCCCCGTCCCGTCCTCGTCTTTCCAAAAAATCTGCAAACCCGTCCCCGTCTCGTCCCCGTTTTTCCAAAAAATCTCCAAACCCGTCCCCGTCCCGTCCCCGTCTTTTCAAAAAATTTCCAAACCCGTCCCTGTCCCGTCCCCGTCTTTACTTCGCAATAAACGACCAGTCCCCGTCCAGACGAGGACGGGAAAGACGGGATGCCGAACACTGGTTACAAGGGTAATTCTAAACTTACAAGCTAAACTACAAATTGTAATTGGTGCTACACGAGGTTTCCTCCAGTGGAATTAGTACGGAAGTGATCGCGATTAAGGTAAAACCAAGTGAAGCATCAATTAGAATAAATTTGTTCACTTTATTAAATCAGATTTACTTTTATAATTCATGAAGAGAATAACAAAGGTGTGGTCGAGTTATACTTTTCCGGCAGACGTAAGTGTATCCTGATGATCGGTTGGATTAAGCAGATGGTAGATGGGTACATTCCTATGGTACCACGGTTTTAAGTAATTTCTATTGTAATTTTTCTTATTAATTTTTAGTGATTTATTATATTATTAATATTTTCTTGTGTTTTTTTAGTATTTGTGTGCTTAGATTTCATCAGAGTACCTTTCTTATTCAAATCTAAAAAAATATACGGAAGAAGTAGACCTTTTAAAAAATCAATTCATATAATTCTAATTTTTCCGTGTTTTTTTTTAGATTAAACCTAAAGTAATAATTGGATGTAACTATCTACCACATCTGTGTCAATCCAATTTGAAAATCAAACAACCTGACAACTTCGTATAAATGTTTCTAACGACCTAACACTGCTGTTTTAGGTTTTGTGTCAGGTTATGAATTTCTAGATTGGTTAAGTAATTGTTTCCAGTATTATTTAATATATTGCATGCCCAACTACGGCGGGCATCCTAGGTTGCTGCTGAGCAAAGTTGCTTAATTTACCCACTCGCGCCAAGGATGAGACCAAGTGAAAACTTGAGACAATTATTTCTGGTAACTCATATCAGTAGGGCCCGTTACACTAGAAGTAGCAGCCCGCTGCTTGATCTAGCAGACTTATTTTCAAAAGCTCGAACATATATCCTCTTGACGAGTTCAGCTACTATTTTTAATCGATAGTAAATCAAATTTAGCAACTTTCCATCGCGCCGAAAAAAATTTCGTGGCAGGGCTGAGGTATTCAATAAAATGTGTATATAAATTACACGGTTGAACATTTCCGGTTAATTTTTTTTTGAATTAAATAGCTTATCCTATAATCTTTCGACTGATATAAAGTTTGGGCGAAAATAATTGATACCCGATTTTAGAAAAATAATTGAAAAGTAAAGCTGCTAAATCTAGGGTCTATGCTGCTAAATCTAGCGGCTCTGATGCTAAATCTAGGAGCTTGAGCTTTTAGATATAGAAGCAGCTCCTATATCTAGGGGCTGCTGCTAGATCTAGCGACATTGGCGCTGGCAACATCTCATTTATTGAAATTAGCCGTATTAACCTTAAAAAAATTATTTCCTATGTATTTCAATTGTGATAAAAAAATATTTTTGGTTAACAAAATAAACATTTTGGTTAAATATTATTATGAATTAGTAGTGAAAAAATTGTCGTGATCAAGGTTGATTGACATGAAATTGGGCTATAAAAATATCATGTCATAACTCTTGTTAAAACTATTATTTAATTTGTTCTTGAATGCTTTGCCACATGCAGACCCTACGCATGACAATGAGTTCTAGCTTTGCTTTCGGAAACGCAGTGTAACGCCTATTATTTGTTTTGCTTTCACCGTCCGTTAGTTAGTGAAGGATGTCCACTAAAAAATAATCTAAAATGGCTGCCATGCCGTGTAATTCTATCATCCCATGTAGATGGGGGTTATGGCATGGCAGTTCTGTTGTGAATGAAAGATGGGAGTTGTGTTTGTGTAAAGAATATGGCGTCGAGTATGTAGACTCGACGCCATTTTCTACAAGTATGGATGCCATTAAAGATGGTTGATTAAAATATAATTTTTTTTTGTTATTATTATTATTATTTTACCAAATAGGAGGGAAAGTGAAGTTTTTTTTTGATTAAGTGATGAAAGTTGAGTTTGGAGAAGAGGATGATGATAATAATGATCTTCTTCTGTTTTCTTTTTACAAGAAAATGTAGAAAAAAGGGTCAAAGATTTTGAGTTGACTTTAGAGAAATTTGATGGAAAAGGTAAGTTTTTTTTATGTTTCTCCGTTGCGTCCCTTTCTCAAATAGAACTGGACCCTTAGTTTTATTTTCTGAATTCAAGTGTTTCTTGAAAATTTATTAAGCATATATTTAATTAATATTAACTTTTGAAAATTAACTTGTACCTATACGTGCAATACATCAAAATTATTATAATCTTGTGGGTTATAAGCTTGTGTTCACAGATTTTGTACTTGATACCGAACTTTTGAGTTTTTTTTATAGTGACGAACTTGTAGTGAAGTACCTT
This sequence comes from Holacanthella duospinosa, assembly GCA_002738285.1. Taxonomy (NCBI): domain Eukaryota; kingdom Metazoa; phylum Arthropoda; class Collembola; order Poduromorpha; family Neanuridae; genus Holacanthella; species Holacanthella duospinosa. Next base: position 311,089 of record NIPM01000174.1, on the reverse strand, counting down.
AATTCACAGTTACAGAAAATACCCTGTAAAATTATTTTATTAAATTGGGGGGATTTCGAAATAAATTTGGAATGTGGTCGACGAATTAAAATCCTTTTGAGTTTGAACCTTCCAACTTTACTTCCCGAGTTTATTTTACTTCCAGTTGTGATAAAATATGGAAAACTAGCTGGCGTTACCCCAAATCATAACAATCATTCATTCCTAGTTGAAATTCACACTTTAGACTGGTCATGGACTGTATATGATGCCCTTCCAATTCCACCTCCGGGTCATTGCCTTCATGGAATGAAGGCAATGAAAATTGCTATACGAAGATGCCTTGACAAGGAGTTGGGGTATACCGTTCCTGTTGGTCCATTTAAAAGAATATTATTAGAAACGTAAGTATATTATTCTTTATTTTCTTTACGCCAACTGATTCTACCTCCCTTCTCCAATCTATATAGATTCTTTCTGCTTGCATACAGAGCTGCGGATGCATGTTCAACCGCAACAGTCAACGCCATTTGCTGTCGGCTCAGACAAGACCCGCCTATGATCGAATCACTTTTGCTTTCGGAACATGAAAGCTGCGCACGCATTATATGCAGCAATGAACAAGACGCGGAAGGATATTCTCAACGCAAGTGGTTGGATTATCGCCTGTTTAGAAGCATGGGCGAAAGTAATTTTCAAATTTGGTGTTGTCTGCTGGTACATTAAGGAAGATTTGGTATCGGTCCCTCATTATGTGAATGAACCGCATTCGAAATTTTAATGTAGGGCTGTCAAATAAAAGACAAATGTACTTGGAAAGGGTCTTGGGATGATGTATATATTTTGTTCAACAACTAATTACCTATAATAAGTATCATCATGGAGCCAAAAGGCCAGCTCCTTGGGTTCTCTCAACTCCTCTTCTCCGTAGTGAAACTTTGGTATCTTTTCCTTTACAGACTCATCAATTTCAATACAAGTCGTCTTCATATAGTCCAATATTTCATTTGCCTCTTTCAACAAAATTCCTATTATGGTTGGAGCATTATTCATATTCTTCGTTTTCCAAAGTTCCTCATTTCTCACCAATCCGGGCTCTTGGAAGAACATTTGTTTGGTATGGCAGTTCAACTCCATGCTCTTACATCTTTCCATGTAAGACAACCCTCCGTCAAGAAACGTTTCTTTGTGTATAGTTGTGTTTGTCGTTCCAGCCACATCTACTGCCCCACGAAGAATTTCAGCAGCTCTCTTGCTTCGAAGAGGATCTTCATCCTCATCATCCATTATTTTCCGCTTGAATGCGGATACTTTTTGCTGGGTAGTGCAGTCTGAAAACAAAATATAAATGATTTAGTTCCACGACTGAATAATTTGTTGTAAAATAGTGAAAAGTAAAAAGTTCAGTTAGTAAAGTCTTACCAGACAGTTTAGAGAGCGACATATTCTTTCTGGTTCCTTGGCACTTGCGTAATTTAACTTTTTCTGATCACTTGTGAACAAGTAAATGTTTAAAATGACAGTGAGGTTAAGATGGTAAGTGCGTCGGATATTTATACTTTAGCTCCTTCCACCAAAACCTCCCTGTACTCAACCCATTGCCCCAGTTATTTCTTTTGGGACTTTACAAGGGTAACTCCAGCAAACTTACCCTGAAAGTATTTATATATTATAATGAGGAATGTCCAAGTTCCAGATGTCTCCCTCATGACGTTATGTATTAGTTTCAACTGGAGCTGGCTTGAAAGCCTCAGTCTTATTTTCAACTTTCTGGATCCATCTTTAAATTTCCTGACAAATGTTTCAGAACAATTTTTAGTTATTGTTGAATAAAAATTACAAAGAACTCTAGGAAGATTAGTTTCATTTGGTTAGATTCATTAAATCAGACGACTGGGTTAAAGTTCCTGTGGCTAGAAACAGGTGTAACATTACGAGATTTTGTCTAGTAAGTAATTTTTAGTTTACAGCTATAAAATGAGAACTAAAAACAAACCACGGAAAGTTTTATTTTACAATCAAATGACTATTAAGCATATGAAATCAAAACTTTCCGGGAAACGTTGTAGAAAAATTGAACTCATGGTTAGGGAATGTTTCCAAGAGTGTCTTGTGGACTATTTTGGGATGGATGTGCTCTCTTGAAACCAGACTTTCCACTATTAATCTAGTGACTGTGCTAAACAGTTTATCCAAGTGGACGAGCAAGAGAAAGTTACTTTTGGAAGATTCGAATTTCAATGTGGTAAACCAAAGAAGCATCACTTGCCTCAACTGAAAAACTTGCTGTTGAAATATTGTGGTGTTATTTACATTTCCAAGCTCCCAAGTCGGGCTATAAGAAATACTACAATTTAGTGCCATAGACATGAGTTGTCGAAAGCGAGAAGTTTCTGAAAAGAAAAAACTTAATCCCTCCAATCCAGCAGATTTTAAAGAGTTTGTAAAGACACAAGATGTGAATAGAAATTTTCTCCATGTGCTTTCCGAACAGCTGAACAAAAAACAACGTCTCGTCTTTGACTTGGTAACAAGTGCCGTCCTCGGTTTTGAAGGGAAAAGGATCATTTGCCATGGCCCAGCTGGAACAGGTACCATCAGTTTACAATTTTCCCCTTTTCCCTTTAAATTTTACTCATTCATGCCTTTTTACTATGTCTGAAGGGAAATCATATATAAACTTTGCCTTGCGTCCATTCCTCGACACACGAAAAATTAAATTCCGAGTCTTCAGCTTCACAGGATGTGCATCATTTGCCTCTGGTATTGAACATTTTTACGCATGACACGAGCATTATTTTTTATCACATCTCCATGGCTTTTTAAGTGGACAGACTATTCATTCTGGGCTCTCGCTTGGTATGAACTTTAAGAGATCAGCCCGAAAAGCATACCGCTTTTCCCACTGAAAGGCTCAAAGGGGTGAAACTTATCATCTTTGACAAGTTGAGTCTACTTGAACTACTTGGTTACATTGAGCGTAGAATTCGAGCCATTTTCAATCCCAGCGAACCATGAGGAGGATTGACCATTTCTATGATGGGAGACTTGGCACAGTAAGGGTTGAGAATATATTTATAATGAATGAGATAAAAATAATAAACTGAACCCTAGGTTAAGAGCTGTTGCAGGCAAGGTTGTTTTCTACCGCCAAGACGAATCAACTGGATTGGTTAAGGATTTAATGGAGGCATATGCTACATTTGATCATGTTATCCTATTGGATGAGATTATGCGTCAAGGTCCAGGACAAGCTATATTTAAAGGGATTCTTTCAAGAGTGAGGGTGGGCATACTCACTGATGACGATGTGAAGGCTCTACAGACAAGGGTGATTGACAATGTTAAAGAAACAGAGCTGGAAAGGTTCCTCGACTCACTCTATTTCTTTGGAGATAACAAAAGAGTCGATTCATACAACATGTAAACTTTTTCATTTGGAGTATATATCCAATCCTATAATATCCTTTCCTTTGTCCCTTTAGACATAATCTCAAGTACCTTGAAAGTGAAATTGTACACATCAACTCGGTGGATAGACGGAGGGGAGCCTTGGAATCATTTGAAACGCTTACAATCTGTGTCGGAGCTAGGGTCATGATCACAAGGTGAAGAGATTAAAGAGTTTATCTTTTACAAATATGCTTTTACTCATGTCTGTTGATGATTTTAATCTTTTCAGAAATCTCTTCACCGACGCAGGTACGCCTTGTGAGCTATTTACCTCACACTATGCTTTAACCTTGAATTTTTTAGGATTATATAATGCAGTTCTAGCGATAGTGACCGAGATTAGCCAAACATTGGACAACGCAGGCTTCCCTACCTATATTTTTGTAAAACCAAATTTTTATTGTGGCAAGTCTTATGCAGTCCGTAACGATATTCCCATAACACCAGTAAATTATCCAATCTATGACCCCCTCCTCAGGCAATCGTTTCAACGTACACAATATCCTTTGAAGCTGGCATTCGCCATGACAGTTCACAAAGCACAGGTCTGAGAAATAATTATTTGGATAAAGAATAGAAATTGATTTTCCTCGTTTCAGGGTCAGACTTATGAAAGTGTTGTCATTGGACTTCCAGGATACAAGGAGTATGATAGCATGTTCTACAAAATGAACCCGCTGATAATTTACGTCGCAGTGGGTAATAAATAATAATGTGTTTTATTTAAAATATTTCAACATTCTCTATCAACAGGTCGATCAAACTCTAGAAGGATTGCTTTTTTCAAAAAACTTTAGCAAATTTCTTGTCCGTAATCACAGTCAACATTTACGACAGTGGCAAAAAGAAGTCTCCCGCCTACAGACTCTGGANGAATTTCTTGTCCGTAATCACAGTCAACATTTACGACAGTGGCAAAAAGAAGTCTCCCGCCTACAGACTCTGGAAGGGGAAACTTTAAAGCAATTGGACCTTTAAAATTTTCATTTCATTCATTTTGTATTTTGTAAAAAAATTTCATTATGTCCTCAAGACAAATAAAACTACCTAGACAAAAAAAAGAGTGAGAGTTATAGTGATTTACCCACGTTTCTTAAAACAGGAAAGTACAAGGACCCAAAAAAAGTAAGAAAAATTTGTCTGGCATCGAGTCATATTCCATTCATCGCCCCGTTGTTAAAAAGCCCAAAACTCGTCCCACTCTTACATTTTCCCCCCATATGAGCTATGCCATGGACTTGATGCAGTTAGACACGGAAACCGCAGAACGTGAAAAGTTTTCCTTTGTACTTGTAGTTTTGGATATGTTTCCCGATTTCTATATACAGCCTATACCAAACACAAGAACGGCCCATCAGTTTTGGCCGCGCTCAACAGCGTCTTTAAGCAATCTGGGGGAGAGTCATTCCTGCCTTTAAAAGGCATTTCTACAATTCTCTCTAGACATATGAAAACTTTCTAGCACTATCCTCATTTCATACTATTGGACCATGGAAAGGAATTTTGGAATCACGATATGGACTCTCATCTAAAAGATCATAACATTCACCTCTACTCTGTGAGATCAACTAGAAAGGCATCTCAGGTAATAGGATATATACCCTACAGAGTCTATACATTAACAAGTGTACTCTGTTGTAGGCAGAAAGAGTGATTCAGACCCTTCGAAAAACTATGACTAGAATGGAGGAGGTAGACCCTGGGGCTTTTTTCAAGTCTCTCTGGCTTCACGTCGTTCGAAATTACAACAACAGGTATCCAAAAACGAACCTTTTGTAAATATAATGTAATTTACCAGACACATACGCTTCCTTAGATACCATTCTACTATAAAAATGACTCCTACAGAGGCCCTGGATTCCGCCAACAAAGACTTGGTATTTCGAAATGTTTACAACAAGTTAATCATGGCCAAACCCCAAACTCCAAAGTATAAAGTAAGAAATGTCCCAGACAATCGGAAAGCGGGAATTTAAATTTAAGTTTTTAGGTTGGACAGTTTGTAAGAATCGCAAGAAATCGACTAAGCTTTGAAAAGGCATCAAAGACTCAGTCATATTCAATCAACATTTTCAAGTAAGTTTTTGACGAAAATTTTATTGAATCATAGACTCATGATTGAATTCTTCTAGGATAAGAAAAGCAATCAAAGCTGTCCCTACATTTTACTATTTGGAAACTCTTGAAGGAGACGAAATTATTGGTAATTGCTTTCAGTCTCAAATTAGACGCCAAGTATCAAGGCCACGTTACTTTTCTGTTTCAAGAAGTTTCTTGACCGAAGAATTGAATCCAGTTCCAATTCCCGCCAAATCATAATGGCTCTCAGAAAAATGACACCATTCTCAAAGTATGTGACTATGAGTAGTAACTCGTCTAGAAGTTTCTTTCCTGCAAACAAAACAAACTCTTATCGTAATAAACTATTAGATCAAATAAAGTGTGGTGAATCATTACCCCTTGAAGTTGCCTTGTGTGATTTGTGGTATTTCCCAAAAGCAAACAAGGAAAAGCAAACTATATTTGGTCATCATGACGGTATGCCCCCACATTATGACTTTTTATACGTGTTGACAAAGTTCACAAAGTCCTGTTTGGTTTCAGCAATAAAGACGAAAAGGATAAAGTCGAGATACCACAAGATTATGCTCTCGCCCTTGGATTTAATGTAACATTGTTCCCCAAAAGAGAGACAATGGCAGAAAACCCACCGAGTAATGACATGTTAAATCATATCGACCTTACGATGCCATTGAGCTATAATATATTCCGTGACGAACTGTCCTATGCTACAGTCGTAGAGCCAGCCGAGCCAACGGTAGACTCTTTGATAAAAAATATCAACACATCACTCCAGACGTATAAAATTTTCTTTACTTATGATGGAACTGTAATATTTGCCGACGGTGTTCAAAGATCTGGTTACATGGTGAAATTTTCCACCCTCCTAGAAACAATTTTTGGGATCGTTTCTCCCTTTTGGTTCAACTACGACCACTCTTCTTTCCCCAGCGTCGCTAACATTGATCTTGATGTTCTACATGATCATCTCTTGGTTATGTCCAATGTAATTTAACCTCAGTTTTTCAATAGGAAAAGTATCCCTTACTTGGGGATTTTTTCAACAAACAAACAAATTGTCTCCCGCCAATCTCCTCTACTACCCAGTTGTTGACCTAGACACTATTCAAGACATTGAGATTCAACTTTGCAATGAAAACATGAATCAAATTCCTGAAATGAGAGACAAATATACAACTGTCTTGCTCCATTTTCGAAACAGAACGTTTTGATTTAAATGACTGTCGTCCCGCCACAAGTCTCAGTGTAGAAATTGACTTTGCTCCAGCCAGTTCTTGTATAAAATTTATTTGTAAAAGTAAGACCCATATGCTTGAAGTTTATTGTGAAGACGGTGTCTGTAAACTTAGAAAAATGGATATTTCAACACCTACTCAAATTGGTTACGGCGGTTTAACTCCCTTGGTGCTTCCTTACACAATCCCGGTGCAGAGTGTAAAAAAGGCAAAAAAGGGAAAGGGTCAAAAGGGTAGAGGAGGAAAAAAGTCTGCCGCCAAATCGAATCAAAAAGGAAAAGGACAAAACAAACGTAGACACGCTTATAAGAATAGGAAACAAATCAAAATCAAACCAGTTGCAAAATCCAGTTTCAAGTAGAAGAGTCCCGCTCATTCTACCAAATCGGGAAAGAAAAAATCTTGTGGAAGACAGACGCAGCGCAAGTTTAGTGTCCCAAAATAAAATGGATTATTCACTGGTTTCAGGCTCAAAGCCTAGCTTCCTATCTCAATTAGCCATTTTTTCAAGCCCAGTATTGGATGTGAGCCTTTTACAGTCTGATTATATAAAAATTGTTCCAGTAAACACAGTCAAGGACAACACCAGCATTATGTTCCATATATCCGACACCATTGCTCCAAACATTTACTTTGACTTTGCCTCAAGCTACATGTACTTGAAATGCAAAGTTTTAAACAGTGACGGTTCAGCTCTAGCCTCAGCGAAAATGTTGCAGTAATCAATTTTTCTACGCCTGTTTCCAAAACTGCCAAATCACAGTTCAAGGGAAGCAGATGACAGACTGTAACATGATGTACCCTTATCGCGGTATCCTCTCTACATTGTTGGGAAAGGGTTTAGATGTAAAGACAAGTCTTTCTACTGCCATTGGCTACTACCCAGACTCTCTCCAAAACCAGTTTATAAACATCGATATTACTTTCACCAAAAGTCCCGCCTTTTTGTTTGGATACGTCTACCGACAAGGCATATACATTTTCTATTGAAGAAGCTTCCCTCTATTTAAAGGGTCACACAGTGAACCCTCAGATTGTGTCTAGACAGCAACATCTGTTTGCTTCTGAAGCAAAGGCAATCTATAGCGTGAGAGACTTGGAATTGAAGCGGTCAAGCATCCCCATAAGCACGTCCATTTACNAAGCAAAGGCAATCTATAGCGTGAGAGACTTGGAATTGAAGCGGTCAAGCATCCCCATAAGCACGTCCATTTACACAACCGAACAAATATTTNGTCAAGCATCCCCATAAGCACGTCCATTTACACAACCGAACAAATATTTTTAGTTCGTAAGCCGTCCATGATTTTGGTGGGAATCGTGGAGTCTGCCTCATTTCTGGGAAGCTTCAAAACCAGTTGTCAGAACTTTGCAGACTGTGGGTTCACGTCTATTAGTATCAAGAGTGATGAGGCAAGTCCATTTTACAAGGAAATTCTATGCAACTATAGAACAGACTTGTACTTGCAAGCATACAACTAAATCTTTGGAGCCTTGGGACAAGGACTCACTGGAAACGGGATAGTCAGAAGCAACTACAAAGTAAGAGCGGGATTTTTAGTAAAAGATTTTTTCTCAATTCCAAGGGTTCCTTTATGATGGGTTTACTTTTGTCTAGGTGGGAAACTGTCTGTATCTTTTTGAGATTACTCCTGTGGCAGGGTCTACGGTTTACTACCTCTACGCTCATGGGCCATTAGGGTGAGTCATTTATACATCAGTCTTGATAGCAAACCTTTTTTACTATAGTAGCCATATAATCTACAGGTTACACTCAACTTTAGTGAGACCACAAGAAAGGCTCTTGAGGTGATTGTTTTGGGTACTTTTACCAACATGTTGACAATCGACAAGAGAAGGGAGGTGGAAATTCTCAGAGATTGAAATGGACACTTTTACACTAGAGTGGGGAATGGATTGTGTAAAAAAAATGTACAAACCATTTCATCCGGACTTTTGTCGTAGCTAATGATGAGATTGTGAAAATAAACACCAAACCACCCTTTGCTTGTATACAAAATACAGGGACTTCTGGTACCCCTGGTAAGTCAATACCTTGTAAAAACTTTTCAATCATTATTTTCAATACTGGCCTTCTAAACATGATCCCATATTCAATTTGACTAATGCATGGTTCTTTCTTTATTGCTTTTAGGCTACCATTGGGTATTATGGGCTCATCTTAAACCTTCCTTTGTCATCTTCTTTGATAGTTAGGGAGGCTCTCCGGAAGATTACAATCTCACTCAGCCGTACGGTCCCTTTACTCGAATTTACGAGAGGAGCTTTTCACCCATCCAACCAGACAACACCGCATGCTTGTATGTTTTCAATGGATTAACTCAAAGTAGACAGTTGAAGGCAATTTTAAAAGATTTTGATTACCTATGTTTTAAGAGAAATGAGAGTATTGTCCAGGACTTTTGTACTTTATTACTTCCATGTTTAGAGAAAAGGGAGGGATTTTGTCAAAAGTGTCTCCCAAGGTGTAAATGGGACTTGCCCTTTGATGTTAAAATAAGTATGTCTAATCGTACATTTTAAGTTTCAAAGAATTTGTTAATAAAAATTATCCAAACGTTTGTTTTTGTCGTGAAAGAGAGTACCATATTAGAGGCGTCTAGACTAGAATCATTAGAAAAATGGTAAGAAGTGAAGGGGTTTTCGTTGTTCAATTCATTTTCATTCGAGTCGTTGGCCAGTCTGGTTGTTACCATGGTGGTAAAGTTTTTGGTTTTGTTTTCCGTTGTCGGAGTCTGTGGAGGTTAGTTTAACTGAATTTATAAGTATATTACTGAACATGATCTCATTATTGTCATACAGTTAGCAGGTCAGATGGATTAAGTGCTTTCTTGCAATGAATGTACTGAGCGCGGGCAAGTGTTTCTCAAGAGTTGGATCTTGTACGAGAGTCAAAATTTCTTTTGTACGGATGAAAAGACACATATAAAGCCAGGGCTTTTGGTTATGGATCGTGCGAGTGAATCTAAAGAGTGTATAGCCTTTCAAGGGGAAAAGGATGGAGTATTGTATGGATCCCTCTGGCCTGACCATTCATTGAATGAGACTGCCCTTGAGGATATAAACAAGATTCTAAAGTTTCTCAACGGGAAAGAGCCATTAGTCTCATGTATTTACACACTTTTAGGTGAGTTAAAGGGACTAGTACTATTATTTCCTTAAAATTAAACGGCAATATAGCCTCTGTGTTACATTTTACTATAGGGCTTAGCATATCTACATTTTCGCTTATCTTTGGACGCTTCATGATGAAATACATCAGAACCATTTTGTGCATTCCTCTGGAAACTCGAATCTCTCTCAAGTTGTGAGTGTACCAATGAATCCAATTTAATTACAACTTGTATTGAGTATGGTACTCTACGACTACATGGTTATCTCGTGTTACGAGAATCGTCGCGGTGAAATTTTATTAGACGTTGCTGTGATTTCACACAAAGGAGAAAGAGTATTCTATCTTCCAAGATCTTCAACACATGTTCTTCCTGCTGTATTTTTCAATCGAAGTCTCATTATTTTAAAAAGCCTCCAGATTTATGTTTGGAACTGCCTTGAAATTGAAATTTCAGAAAACCCCATGTTCATTCCGGTTGAAAATGTGCATTTTCGAAATCTCAGAGCCCAAGAACTATTACCCATTATCATTGGAAACCGTGCAGCAAGTGGAGAAGCCTTTGCAGTTTGTATGGTTGAACACTCTACTGCGAGAAACTGTGCATATTATCTAGTAGTATAATTTCGCGAGTATTGTTTAGAATTTATGGATCCCTCTCCACAATAAAAACTGTTGGAAACAAGAATAATATCATCAGTTAATAAAAACTTACTGTCGAGTGTACTATTCTAACAAACCATTGACTGTAAATTTGTTTTCAAATTATTTGGACTGAATTGAAAAAGTTGAAAATTGTTAAATGGATGACGTGAACAATGGAGACGAATTTCCTTCTTCAAGAGGGAGACGTAGGATTTCCCTGGTGAGTATATATTTTAACATTTTCATCCAGTCTAGCTTATAAGTGTATAATAACAGTTGAAATATTTATTTTCAGATCAAGTGTGCTTATCAAAAATCTGATGGGAGCTGTACGTTCAGCTGTCGCCAGTATAAAAAAATGGCTATTCACACTGAGCTGGTAAGCTATAACACATAATCTGTATAATAACAAAGCTTAAAATATATTTTCTCATTCTCAGACTCATGACTGTGCGTATTGTAGGCATTTTTTTTTTCGTTGGAACATCATGAGGAGCGTTGCCCACAACTAGGATTTGGCAGGGCCAAATTCGTTAGTCCAGACAACTTGGATATTAAACCTTTCCGAGAAGCCAAATTTTCCCTCCGAGGATCTGTTCTAATCTACATTACCCAAATCAATGAAGACGAGTGTATGGTGGCGAGTGCTTTCAAAACAGTCTACCAACCTTTAGTAAGATTATTATCAGCACTGATTGATCATTTTCATGGTATTAGAGTTAGTTTTAGAATATTAGCTGATGTGATGGAAATCACTCACAATGTAACTCATATGAATGACTCAATCGGGTCCCCTTTTATGCCTCTAACCCACTCCAATTTTATATCAAAAGTCTTGTTGAATTCATGTAGCTATATAATTTCTTCACTAAATTTATACTTATCTAACGGTAGTAATTGGCAAATATTACGCCTAAAGGAACTGCAGGTTCACGTGGGAATATATAACCCAATCAGAGGAAGAGGATACATTTCAACTCCAGCCATACTTTCAGGAAGGAAATCTTTGATTGACATCAAAGAGCCGAAAAAATGTTTCAAATTTTCTATTCTATGTTCGCTTTATGCTGACGAAATTATAGAGGCAGGACTAGTAAAGAGGAGAAAATTGGACCGTAAAGAGTATCAGATGTCAATTATCACCAAAATTATTTTAGACGATCCGAATAGTTATTCTACATTTGAAAACAGATTAGACTTGAACTTTCTAAACAGCAAGGAGGGTGTCTCTTTAGTTGATATAGACTTGTTTGAAGAAATATTTCCAGACATATGTATAAACGTCTACACTCATGTGGGTAAGGATACTGTTGTTCTCAGAGCGACAAAGGACTCTAGACGGCGGCATGACAATTTGCTTTTGTTAAGAGATGAGTGTAACAGGGAAGCTAGCCATTACGTATGCATAATGGGTTTCTCGTCATTTATAGGAAAGATGGGATCGAAAAGACATAATTATTGCTTCAAGTGCATAAAGCAATTTGATTTACGATCCTCTAGCTCGTAAAACCATAGATGTGGAGATGATCCTATCCAGATGATAGCCCCTAAGAAAATCAATGTCAAGTTTTCCCGATTTGACGCCCTCCTCTATTCTCCTTTCATGCTCTACTACAAGTTTTTTTTTCTGAAGATAAAGTCAGATACAACAGTAGGGTTAATCTCAATATCAACCATTAAGAGGCAACCAATTGCATATGTTTTGTTATGTCTGACAAATGATAGAAAAGTTCAAAAATACAAGTATCAACGGCCCGACTGTATTGACCATTTTCTTTCGGTTTCTATAAAATTGGTAGATAGCTTGTTGGGAAAAATAAAATCCACAAACAACCATATACAGCCAGATGACGAGACACTCCGTAGGCATGAACAAACAACCAACTGTGACGTTTGTGCTGAGAGATTTACAACCGAAAACTGGAAAACATACAACCACGATCATTATAGTGGCCTTCCCCATCCGCGTACTTCTTGCTGCAATAGATGTAATTTACAAATTAAGCCGACAAACTACTTGCCTGCTCTGTCAATGACAACTGAATATGAATTTAAATTCATGCTAAGCAACATGAAATATCAATTTGATAACATAATGCCAATTTTCAAATCGTCTCAAGGCATAATGGGACTCCAATTAAGAAAGTCAATACAAAGAGCGTCTTATGACTTTAGCTATGGAATCAGACTACTTGACTTGAAAAACTTTAGACCAGACAGTGTTATGTTGAATCTAGCCAAGGAATTGGAGGATTCTGGCATCTGTCTATCGACATTCAAAGAAATATTTGGAGAAGGGGCTGACATATCAACAGTTGTACTTCCAGACGACCCTATTTTTCCTACATTTTCTTCATTGTCAGAGTTTGAATTACTCAAGGATGAGGCATGCATACCCTCAACATATTCTAAAGTAGGTGAAGACTCGGAGTCTACTCACCCTAGACATAGGTCTCTATCTGAGACAATCGAAGAAGCATGTCTTGCGGAAGCTTCTCTCACTGCAGATGTATTTGAGTACCTAAGACTGTGTTATTTTAGGGAATATTCGTTAGATCTTGGGTTGTTTTGGAGCATATCCACGTTTTCAAAACAGGCAGCTATGTTATGGGAGAAAGGACTTGAATTGGAAGTTGTTACCGACAAGAGGATTGTTGAGATTATCTCAAAAGGAATACTCGGTGGTCTTTCGCAGACCACAAAGTTGAAGAGTATTTCAAATTCAGAAAAAAATTCAAACTATGACTCATCCAAGCCTAACAAAAAATTATTTTACGCAGACATATCGATGAGTTACACGAAATCTTTGTTAGGGAGGCTACCACTTAGAGACATATGCATGATGAGCCAAGAAGAGCTGGATTCATTTAATTTTTTTAATCCTGACTTTGGCTCAGAGTGGGGTTATGTTTTTGTTGTTGATTTGGTAATTGAAGATCCCGCCTAAAAAATATCAGACTTTCCCTACCCTTATGAGAGGAGACGCATGAGATTTACAGAGCTTTCGGAACACCAGAAAAGACTTTTCCAGGGAGAACGGAAATTTGTTGAATCTGAACGGCTAATTTTGTCATTGTACGAAAAGAAAGAGCAGGTATATTACTGGACTTTTCTATATTGGATGATGACGCATGGTGTTAGGCTAGTCAAGTTTCAACGTGGGATCAAGTTTAGAGAAGTAGAAATTTTTAAATCGTTTGCTTCTTATAACGCGAGAGCCAGGTATAAAGCCACAACAGAATTGGACAAGCAAATTAGAAATTCGTTGAACAACAATCTTGTAGGGAAACTTCTATGCGACCGTTCATCCTACCCAAAGTCAAAATTTATTCATAGTTCTGTGGAGGCGAGGGAAGCTTTGGGTAAGGAAAACTTTGTAGATTTTGATATTCTAAATGAAAAGTGTACTCTGTTTCATTTAAAAAAGAAATCTGTTATTGACTATAACGTCAGGCTAATTGGGTTAGTGATACTTTCGAATGCAAAGGAAAACTTCTATAGAATAGTGTATGATGGGCTAAAGGTCGAATTTCCTGGATTCTCACATCTATATACACAAACAGATTCTATCGCAGCAGAAATATTGTGTACACGCTCAGAGTACATTTCAAAATTAAAGACCCTTTCTCGTTTTTTTGACTTTAGTAACCTTGAACCCGAGCATACCCTATTCAATGATTCCAATCGTGGAGTGCCTGGTCTCCTTAAGGTTGAAGCTGATCATATCTTTGAGTTTTATTCTACTGGAAATAACCAGTATAGTATTAAGGTAGACCCTACTTATGAAAATAAGGAAATTATAAAAGCGGGTGGCATTCCAAAGGAGTATATTTTAAAGAATCTTAGACACATAGATTTTAAAAGGATTGTTGAGGAAGGGTTAGTTTCTAATAAGATAAGCATCCATACTAGACGGTTTTTAAATAATGAAATCTTATGTATAGAATCCCTTAGGTTAAGTTTAGGATGTGTAAGTGTAAGTAGATTCTTTGTTTCTGAGACCCTTTCTTACCCTTTTGGGGATAGTAAGATCGAAGAATACTTGAAGGGGTCCAAGAAGACTTCCTAAAGATGTAATATACATAATATCTTGAAATAAAAATCATTCAAAACTAAAAAAATTGCCTTTGTGCATTCAGTCTCAATCTTGTTCGCGAAACGTAAAAGTAGTGAAAATGGGTTACACTGTGCAAACGGAACCAATTTCTCATCTCCCCCACCATTCAAGTGACACGGAGGAGGGTAACAAACTACACTTTGTCAAATATTCAGAAATAACTGTCCCTTGTGTGTATACTAATGAAGACAAACTGGAGATGGAGTCAACTAGGAACCCAGTGCTATCGTCCACAACACTCGATTGTGACGAAACTTTTCCCAATTCCCCTGGTTGTTCTCAAATGTGCAAGGAACTGGAGAGCATCATTCCCACAATAGACGGTGAGAATAACCTGGCCAGATGTGAGTTACTAGGAATATACGGAGATAACTCGTTGTTCCACTTGCTTCAGGAGGTGGCATCTTGCTGTAATGTCATAATCGACGAACAACCTTCCCAAAAAATTTTCCCCGTTGACTGGTGGCTCCCAAAAGTTAACCTAAACTGGCCCGCTCCAGAGCACAAAAGCAAGGTTCAACGAATGGATATTGTGGATGGAAGGTATCGTAAACCAATGCCCAACTGTATAGAGTTTGTGACTGATGGACACAAGTGTAGTGGTGACCATGAAATAAATAAAATGGTTTACAAATCAGGAGCGTGGGACAAGAGAGTGCCAGAGGAATTTTACCTCCATTGTCGCCATGCATACATGGATACATTTGAATTTTCAAACAGCTCCAAGAACTTTCAGCGCCTATATCACTTATGTGGTGGTGTAAAGTGTAGGTGTGAACAGGTTGACGGTGAGTGTTGCAGAAAGGTTGAACATCCGCTGTCTAAATTTATCGATCCCTCCAAATGCCCAGTTCTCCAATACTTGGATGGTAAAGGGCCACTGATATTCCTCTATGGATTTCCTCCACTCAGAAAATTTCAAGCTCATCACGGCCAGCCTTGTCTCGGAAGACATGTCGTGGAAACGAGAAATTATTCAAAAACTGGGAAATCGTATAAAATCCACCATGTGATCGAAGGAAAACAAAAGAATAGAAACAAAAGACGACGACAACATTCAAAGCCTCAAATGTAAGTAAACTTTTATCAAAAACAGATTCTAGTTTGTAAGTTTTGTTAAAACAACAATTAAAATTTTTTAGTTTCAAAATTTCCATTAAGTTTAGACTATTTGGTTCATTTATTACATAGACGCCATTAGACATTCGCAAACAGTTGCGTGGGAAGAAGAAGAAGAAGAAGATTGGGATTCAAGTCCTCCTCCTCTCAAACGGCCAGCAGAAAACGACGTGGATTGGGAAAAGCTCATAAAGAAAACGAAAGAAACTCCTTATAGAATGAAGAAGCATGTTATACTTCTTGAAACTCTGGCTGGAAACTTGGAATGGGATTTTGAAGTCCAACACACGTTAACTGTGGAAGAATCAAAATCATGTCATGTCTGGAGGGATGAAGATTGGATTCGTGTGAATACAGAAAAGGTAGACTTATGTAGGGAATCCAAGCGACCCCAAAATAAAATTAAAGGTCCAAAACCCATAAATACAATTGTACTAGCTACATATGATAATATTTTAAAAGCCCTTAAAGAATATATGAAACCAGATGCCAAAGATCCCCTTAGGACAACTCAGTGGTACCCATACGAATTGCCAAAAATTTTCCAATCTGTAGAAATTACATATTNTCCAAAACCCATAAATACAATTGTACTAGCTACATATGATAATATTTTAAAAGCCCTTAAAGAATATATGAAACCAGATGCCAAAGATCCCCTTAGGACAACTCAGTGGTACCCATACGAATTGCCAAAAATTTTCCAATCTGTAGAAATTACTTGAAATCAATATAAGGTCTCCCATAAAACCCCAAAAGAAAAAGGAATAAATATAAAATTTGCTTATAATTCTTCAACTGATAGGTTGTACATTGTACATGGAGATAGACCTTCAAGGGGGACTGTATGTTACGAATAAAAAGTTGTATTTAAAAACGTAAATAAATAACAGTAATAAACATGGCCACATTTGTCTCCTTTAAACTTTAGTTGACTCATTTCATTTCAACCGACATTGTAGAATCTGGATGCTTTGTTTTTTAGGTGGAAAATCAAATATTGTATAGACTAGTCTTTCATAAATTTTTTCTACCGATTGTTGCATAGACCAATGGATCATTGGCCGTAAAAATTTTAGTGAACGACCAGAGCCATCTGGTGAGAGTATCAGGAAAACTCTTCCTACTGAAATGTAAGAGGTATGCATTAGAGGGCAGGAGAAGCAGAGCGTCACTCCATCTCAAAGTAAAGTAATAATAATAATGAGAAACAAAAAAGAAATTTATAGCTCGCATGACTTTGAAATCAAACACCATTGAGTTTTAATTTAGTAAAATTCAAACCTAAATCCTGATTTTAAGCGCCAAGAGAAAAGAGATAAACATAGTATAAATTGCAAAAATATTTATTTAGATTTGAGTTTCAGTCAGTGAGACAGTGCGGAGTGGAATCGCTTCTTCAAGTTCAGCTTCCCGCCCTCCAGCTTGTGTTGTCGCTCTGCGTGAACGAACAAAATGCAGCAAAAATACTACCCCGATAATCAGTAGAATCAATACTGTAATAAAAAGTAAACCGCAAGATGTCACCATCGGTAAAGCCAATTACAGCCTATGATCAAACTTACTCAAAACAATAAATGACCACATCCAATTTCCACCTCCTTCAATGGTATCTGGTGTTACAGTTGGAATTGGTGGGTATTGACAATCCTGTGTATTTGGAGGGTCAATTTCTACTGAGGCTACATGAACTGTTCTAGTCATGGCACAAATCTTGAAGTTCTCACTGTCAGTGTCAAATTTGTAAAATGAGCACCCAGATTCGACACAAGTGACACAATCCCATTTGGGTTGGCAATATAAATTAAATATTATACGAGATGTAAAAAAATCAATTTTAAATCAAGAAAATATAATATTTAGAACTTACACATTTCGCAGTTGAAATTGATTGAATCTTCAAACGGAACTTCTTCTTCGTCGAGGAACAAAGGAGAGAATGACATTTTTTATGGAAATACAATTTTAAAATTATCATAAGCATGACACAACCGATTGGTGTAACGATCGCTGCTCAAACCAAAAAAATCATAAATAATAAAGCAACAGATCATAATTGTCAGTGAAAATAAAGCATAACCATAAGCAGTATGTGAAGAAGAAGAAATAACAAGTAGTTTAGCCATCGTAGAGCAACTAAAACAAAAATAATCATCACGTATAATCTATTAGAGTTAAAATCTCAAGTAGCGAAACCAAAAAGATCAAATACACATTAAAACTCTTCTCCTTCTCCTTTGAGAATCTCAATCTCACACTCCAAAACCAAAATTATTATTATCAAAAAAATTCTCTTCCCCAAACTCAACTCTCATCACTCAATAAAAGAAAAACTTCACTTTCCCTCCTATTTGGGAAAATAATAATAAGAAAAAAATAATTATATTTTAATCAACCATCTTTAATGGCATCCATACTTGTAGAAAATGGCGTCGAATTTGCATTCTCGACGCCATATTTCCTTCCCAGACACAACTCCCATCTTTCATTTCCATAAGAACTGCGATACCATAACCCCCATCCACATGGGATAATAGAATTACATGGCATGGCAGCCATTTTAGATTATCTTTTTAGTGGACATCCTTCACTAACTTCCGTTGTTCAGGGATAGTGCATTACTACTAGTAAAATTTTCTTCCAATTCTAATTCTTCATAGGAAAATTATTTAAATTGTTAGTAAATTACAGAAAAACATGACACTTTTTCTGAACAACAGACAGAAAGCTAAAATTTTTACGGGAGTTACTTCCAGTATCAGTTTAAAAAGAAATCTAGGAACCAGAAATTTCAAAACTTCCTCCACTGCTCTGATTATAGCTTATTATGTATGTTAGTCGTATTCTTAAGCAAAAATTTTTTAATTGTTTCTGTATTTCTGTTATTCCAAGTTGTAAAAGGAAATTTACTACTTCGGTAAGCTCAACTTTTAATATTTATAAATTACATAACATTTTGTTTAGAGAAA
Organism: Holacanthella duospinosa; assembly: GCA_002738285.1. Lineage (NCBI taxonomy): Eukaryota > Metazoa > Arthropoda > Collembola > Poduromorpha > Neanuridae > Holacanthella > Holacanthella duospinosa. Next base: position 292,357 of record NIPM01000174.1, on the reverse strand, counting down.
TAATAGAATAGTTTACCACTTTTTGTTTCATTGTAGAACTATTTGCTCATTTATTTTACAATTAATTGATTATTATTTTCTAATTTTATTTTTTTATAAAGAATTTTTGTACCAAAATTCAACAATATGCTACGAAAAGTAGGCAACACTGCAAGCCCCTACAAGTAGGAGCAAAGCACCTATAAACAGCAGCTACACTACTTCTAGCAGCAGAGCTGCTAGATATAGCGTCTACTACATCTAGCAGCAGCGACGCTACTTCTAGTGTATCAGACCTTACTGCATATTGAATTTTTGGGTACCTTGGGCCTAGTGCAAATTATGTCAATTTAAAAGTGCTGGAATTGTGGAAAGATTGAAGGCACACTTTTCAACACAGTATCGAAGTATTCGATTTCGGTACACAAGGTAGTAGAATATGTCGGATTATTAGAATCAGAATGATTTGTTATATCTATTACTTTTTGCCGTAGTGTACGAAGTAAACGAAGTATACCGCTGCAGTATACGGTATTTATACTACGTCTTATACGTAGTATACGGTATATTTCAATTATACCATATTATACCCAACCCTGCTTTTAGCATACAGAGGTATATATGTTATACCATAAAGGCCCATGTATGCTATACATTACAGACCTCTGTATGCTAGAAAACAGAGTTCTGTAGTGTTTGTTGTGGATGTGGGATCCTATTTGGGTTCTTGGTAATGGTGGATCCTTCAATGGTTCTTGATGGTCCTGTGGAGTGAGGTCTCGGAGTCACCAAAGGTCATCAATTAATAAAATAATATTTTTAATTAATATTTTAATTTTAAATTAAAAGAAATCGAAATAATTGAAAAACTTTGAGGAATAATATTTTTTATTCTTCTTCTTCTATTTCCAAAATGGAAGTGAGCGTCTAAAAGAGACGCTATCTATATACTCTATATATAATATATTTTTATATAAAAGTCTTAACCTAGGGAGGGTAACTTTTCTTTAGTTAGAGAATAGGAAAGGGGTGAAGGTTTCTTCTTGTGATGCTGTTGTCTCTTGATATGGGGTACAGCAGCACAGGAACGGGATGGTGAGAACAACGAGAGGGGATTCCTGTTCCCTCACATTCCCCGACCCAAAAGACCTCCTCCTTCCGGAGGGGGGCTGTAGAGATGAATGAACCTAAACACCTGAGAAAGAATTTTATAAATGAATATGGGAATTTGAAATTTGGAGTACAAAAGACCTAAGGTCCCTCAAGTAGTCATAACTTATAACATATTTGATAGCTTGAACTAAATAGGGGTGAAAGGATTTGATAGGAAATGGTAAATAGGAAGGGAAATAGTTATGATAATAACTTTGAAAGTAAGGAAAAGGTAGGATTAATTGGGTTAATTAATTAAATAATGATTTTTGGTTAAGGATGTTGAATCTAGATGACTAAAGGTTGGGAAATTTACACATACACATACATACACGTACCTATTTACTTGGATGTATTGAAGAGAAAGGTTTTCTTTGGCTTCTGCCACTAAAGATCTAAGGTCTCGCGAGTGGCCCAACCGAACTATTTTTTTTTTCGCCAGTCGTTCTGGTAATTTGGCGCGTTTTTTTAGTATGAGATAGCGAAAAAAATCGGGAAAACGAATTTTTGCAAGTTTATTGTTGGCTAACATTCGCTCCCGTGCGCCAGAGACTTTCCTTTTTTCTGGAGTACCGAAATAGCAGCGTTTATCAAACATTTTGTGTGTGTTTTCCATGTCAAAACATACAAAGCATGGAGTAAAATGTTTCTCTGGCGGATGATGAGCTTGTGCGCTTAAGGTTGAAAGTGGTAATGGTAAGACGTAAAGATCATTATGGATGACGAACTGTATTGGTAAATGTGGGACTTGGGCTGGTTGGATCGGAATTGGAGCTGGTTGGGTCGAAATTGGAGCTGGTTGGATCGGAATTTGAGCTGGTTGGATCGGAATTTCAACTCTGTGTTCTTCCATATCACTTAATCCTCCAATCTCTTCCTCCGTGGCTTCTCGCGATTCAAACTCGCCATATAAATCTTCGTCTGCGTATAAAGTTAATACGTCCTCCGAGCCATGTTGATGATGTGGTCTAGATGTTGACGCGGTGGGAACATCCACAAAGCCCGAAGGGCCCACGGAGAATTTCCCACGGATGGTAGCGCCGAAGTAATCTAGACCATCATCTGACTGAGAGTTCCATTCGTCGATTTTGTCCAGTAGTTTCGCTGTAGGGTTTGGACAGGGTAATTGTGCCAACTTCTTGCGTTTAATAATCTTTGGGCCAGGAGGGGGGTGTGATGTGTAAAACTGAGGGATACTTGGTTATAAGAGCCAAAAGATCCAATTTCTCCGCTAACAAATGGTATGAAAGCTTATTTCTCATTACTGTTAACAATTCTTGGTTATTTGGAAGGCGAAATCGACACAATTCAACAAGATGGTGATCTGGAATAATTGAACCTGATGGGACATCATGAAATTTGGCTAAGTCGTCCTTGGAGGGTAGCGATAAAGTCTACTTCATTCCTCATGCGATTTTCAGCCAAGAGCAAATTCAATAAAGGGTTCCTTCGGTTTTTACTGTGTTCCCTAAATCCATACTTAAACTTTCTATCTGCCAGTTGGCATTTGGCCTTATATTCTGCCGTTTACGGGTTTTTGAATTGAGCTGCGACATATCTGTAACAGAAACAGTTGGTATTAAGAATTGATTTTTCTAGTTATTTTCACGTTTTTTATGGCTTGCCATGTTTTCGTTATTGGAAATAGGGCTAACTATACACTTTAGACCACTAAAGACCTAAGGTCCCGCGAGTGGTCTTTTCAATTTGTTATATTTTAGTTTGGTAGTCCAGCTAGAGAACGGTAATTCACTCTGGTATTTTTTCTGAGTGTCCTAGCAGGTATAATGTTATTTCCGTCTCCCGTTGGAGTAATTGGTACCAACTGGGTGGTATTTGGCAATTCTCTTTGATAAAACGGTTTTAACTGATTTACGTGTCTGTTTCCAATATAAATCTTGTCTGGGAGAAACAGAATTTTAATGAAAACTGGACTTGTAACTTTTTCTAACTCATATGGACCAATAAAACGCGGGTTTAACTTGTACATAATGCCTTCTTCTTGGTTAGAAAGCATGTGATTTAATATAAGCACTAGATCACCAGTTTTAAAACTGTGATCTCTATTGGATCGGTCGTAATACCGTTTACTTTCAATTTGTGATTGATTTATATTTTGTTGTACAAATTTAATAACTGTTTGCAGTTTTGCTGGTAATTTACTTAATTTTTGATAATCTGCAGACAAGATATCAGTGGGAAAGTCTTGTAGATTCCTATCGAAAAGTAAAGGAATTTCTCTGCCAAGATTGAGAATGGCGGGCGTTACCTGAGTAATTCTATTGATTAAAGTCCGTAAGGCTAACGCAAAATGATGGTTTTCATCTACAAATGCTTGAAGCATTTTTTCAAGTTGCGGTTTACTCTCAAATTGATTAGTCTGGGGGTGGTAAGCACTTAAAAAGGCATGATGAATTTTCCAGTCCTTACACAAATTTTTTAAATAATTTGAAGTAAACTGGGTACCATTGTCACTCACAGTCCTTTTTGGAGTACCAAATCGACAAAAAAATTGGTGTTCCAGGATTTCTTTAATTTTCTTAGCCGTAGCCGATCGTAGGGGAAATAATTCAACCCATTTTGATAATTCATCGATTACCACTAATAAATGTTTCTTTAATCTTCCACCTGAACTGGCTAGAAAAGGACCCATTAGGTCTATGTGTATAGTCTCAAACACCTTCGATGGTGGAGATACACTCTGTAATAATCCGAACGTTAACTGATTGGTTGGGTTCACTTTTTGACAAGTGACGCAACTGTGCACATATTCTCTAATGTCTTTGTTCATATTTTTTTTTAAACATCGGACTTTGATTTTCTCTCAAGTCTTATGCATGTTTTAATGACCTGCTTCAGAAGAATCATGGAACAACTTTAAAATTTCACTTTGCATATATTGGGGAATAACCGGTACCGAAATGAGTTTTGGATTTATGCATGTGCACTGCATATTTGTCAGAGTGTTTGGAGGTGTGTTAATTGCACCTGTATCCAAACATTTTTGACATAGGGTTCCTCGATGACCCAAAGTGTCTCCTGTCGAGTTGCCAATATTGTCAAATGGTTTTATGAGTTTCATCAGAACTCCATCTTGAATAGTCTTTCGGTTGCACAGCCGTTGGACCATTTTTCAAGAGGTTAATGATTTGACAAAGGTTGATATCTAGGGATTGTTCGTGAGCTGTCTCTCAAAGATGGGGTTGTAAAAGTAAGGGCGGCCGCTGGGACATATTGAATATCATGATCATCCTTTATATCTATATCGTCCGGTTAGATTCGGATTAGAGCTTGTGATAGCGCGTCCGCAACCACGTTCTTCGCTCCTGGGCGAAAAATGATATAAGCATTCCACGAATCAATTTGTTGAGCCTAAATGTTTAATTTTTCCTTCATTCCTTTCATCTTTTTTAAGTAACTCACAGCTCTATTATCCGTTTGAATTGTAAATTCATGGTGTCGGATAAATTCGGCAAACTTTTTATAACCAAAAATTATAGCGTATATCTCTTTCTCATAAATATGTGCAGACCTCTGATTGTTTGAGTCTTGCTAGCAAACATGATAAGGCGTTCTACGCCATTAATGGTTTGGCATAGAACTGCACCTAACGCGTCTTCGCTAGCGTCACACTTCATGAGTAAAGGTTGCGAATAATCAATATTTTGTAGCACTACACTATCGCAAATGTCTTGTTTTAATTGCTGAAAGCATTTTCCTGATTGTCTGACCATATGAACTTATTTTCTTTTCGAACTAATTGAAATAACGGTTTCATTTTACTACCATAATGCTGGATGAAACTGGAGTACCACTGACACATGCCGTTGAATCTCATGATTCCCTTTTTATCGGTAGGTCGAGAGAATTCTTGAATGGCTTTTATTTTGTCAGGGTTTTTTTAAGTCCTTCTTGAGAAGCAATTTGGCCTAGAAATTTCACTTCACGTTTAGCGAAAGACAATTTGCTGTATTAATTGTAAGGTTTGCCGTTCTAAGACGGTCCAAAACTATCTCTATCTGTTGGAGATGTTCGTCCAAAGTTCTCGAAAAAATTATTGTATCGTCCATATACACTACTGAATGAATCCAAGCCTTGAAGGACTGTATTCATCAAGTATTGAAATGTTTTCGGAGCGTTTTTCAATCCGAAAGGCATAACTAGCATTTCATTGTGTCCGTCTTGTGTAATAAATGCAGATTTTTCTATACTATCCGGGTGTAAAGGGATTTGCCAAAATCCGGATTGTAAATCTATAACAGAGTACCAATAACCGGATGGGATATGTCTTAACATATTGTGTGTACTTCCCACTGGTGCGGAATTTGTTTTAGTTTGATCGTTTAATTTTATATAATTGAAATACATACGCCATTTGCCATTTGTCTTTTTATCCATGACAACAGGAGCGGCGTAACAGGATCTAGATTATCGAAACATTCCGTTTTTTTAAAGTTCTTGGACTTGGTTATTTATTTCCGTATTTATCACAGGAGAACTACGATATGGTTTAACGGATGGCGGTTTGCCTTCTGCTTCAATCTCATGCATAGTGATGGTAGTTCTCCCGTACTTTCTATCACTACGAGAAACTGTTGGAAATTTATCCAATATTTCTTGCACTTTGATCTGAATTGGATCTGAGATTGAAAAAGTTTCAAATTTTCCTTTGTTATCCAATTCATCCTTAAGTTCCATGCCCGATCGTATGGATCTACAGGCACTAACCTTCTGGATTGTAGAGAACAACATTAAATGTTTAAATTTGGTTGAAGTCGGTAAATTGAACTTAACCCTGGGTTCATTTCGAAACCAGTATTTACATCCTTTTTGATTCGTGACTATGCCTTGGTTAGATATTATATCTGAACCAATGACACACGGGAATGGTAATTGATTGACGATTAGAAATTCATGATCGATTTGTCGATTTCCTATTTTTAGAGTTAACAACACTTTTCCAATTGGAGTGGTTTTGATGTTATTGATTGCGGAAAGAACGATTTGGTCTATAGATGTTATATATACGTTTAACTTTTGAACTAAATTGTGTTCGACCAATGAATAAGTGCAACCTGAGTCTAATAATGAGGTGCATTTATAATTTTGAAGTTTTAGAGAGATTGTGGGAACCCCAAAGCATTTTCCCCGTATTGGTTGGGAACAATTTTGTGGGTTCTGTTCCGAATTGTCCCTTTTGCGTTTAAATCTGGAAAACTTTCTTTGTATTGGTTATTGAGGTCTGGTTTTGGTGTATAAACTTTTGAATTATAAAACTATTCTGGTTCATTGAATGAGTTGGAAGTTTCCGGATAGGAGGCAGGCAAAGCTAGTCCTGATTGTGTCGGACAATTACTAGCTATGTGACCGAAGCCTTTGCACTTCATACACTGATCTGGCCTACTCTTGAAACTAGATGGTTTAGGGAGTCTATATGGCGTCCTATTTTCGCCACGACCACGATGTGACCAATTTTCCCTATTAGAACCTCTATAGTTATAACTTTGACCATTATTGCCTAACCCTGGCGGGTTTCGTGGGATATTTGGGTCATTTCAAGGATAAGGATTTGCCGTATTCATACGGGGTTGCCTGTAATTACTGTTCCGAAAGGTCTGAGACCTGTAATTATTTCGGTTTTTGTAGAGTTGATAATTATTCTGTGCGTTATTTTGATAACTTTGTTGTCTGTTCCCACAATGGAACTGGGAGCGACTACGATAATAGCCTCTATATGTGTTAAAGGCATGGAAGTTATTATTATTTGGCCGAGGTTGTTCATTTGGTTTTTTTATGGCGACTATTATTTATTTTAGGCCAAAATCTAGGGACTGAAACCGTAGGAGAAACAGCGGTAACTTTAATATTCTGAATGGCTTGTGCCAATAAATTAATAGAATCGGTTGGTATTGGCGGTGGAACTTGTGAACTTGTTGGTATTTGAACAGGTTTATATATTTGAGAGTGAGTTGGTAATTGTGCATTAGTTTGTATTTGATTAGTAACGAATACCTGCATTTGTTGAAAAAATTGAGCTTGTTGCTCTTCCATTTGCTTCTGCATTAATTGCATAGATTTTTGGAAAGTGGTTTGCATTTGTACTATTTGTTTTGTATGATTTGTATTGCTTAATTTTGGGTACTTAAACCTGTTTGAAATGATTTACCGATGTGCATACATCCTAAAATCATTTTTCCAAAAAGTCGGCCTGTGATTGGTCTGATTTTTGAAAAAGTAGGTGTGGCTTCCGTTTAGTTCTGTAAATTCTGGGTTATTCTTGGCATTCTTTTTTGTGTAACTTGGCTATTAGGCCTACTTTGCACACAATTGCTTTGTTTAACCTAACTTTAGATTAATTGTTTTGTTTATTTGATAATTACTTGGCTTTTCTTGTGTAATTTGGCTATTAGGAGTACTTTGACACAATAGCCTCGTAAGTTGCTTGTTTATATGTATACTTAAGCGCTTATACCGATTGCCCAATGTCGGTTGCTTATTGACTAGCTTTTGTAAAAAAATGGACGTGGTCTAAGGTCAGTTTTAATCTGCGTTGCTTGCGCGCTGTTATGTTTGTAGCCGAGTAGAGCCTGTCTCATCAACAAGGCCGACCAAAAGCATTATTAGCAGCAGAAAGCAGAATCAAAAGTTAGTCACTGGTCTGCCAATTAATACTTTGTATCTTCGCAATTCATCGAAAATGGAGTCGAATGACACTAATACGATCGCATTTTTAGCATTGAAAAGCATTTTCTGACTTTTTAAGCATTAAGTCGCATTTTCTGACTTTTTAAGCATTAAATCGCATTTTCTCGTATCTTCCTCGGAAAACTGTCATTTCTTACCTGTATTACTTTGGACATTTCCTACTTGTATCTGACATTTCTGACATTTCCTAAACTAAACATTTCTGACATTTTCTAAGGTGACATTTCCTACTTGTATTATTTGTATAACTTTGGAGGTGTTGTCAAGTTCATTGCGACATCAGCAGAAGACTCGGTGGTAATGGAGAGGTTAAAATCGCCATGTGAAAATGCTTTTATGGCCTCATATTAGAAAGATTGGGGAAAGTGTATGAAAGTCTGCGCGCTTCAATTCTCCACCTTGAAAACGACCATATGCCTGCATTTTCGGTATGGCTAAATTTGCAAGCTATAGAAGAGTTCTCAAATCTGTGGACTCTCTTCGAACAAGCTTAAGTTGTACATAGAGAAGAAGCATACTACGGTCGTGTTTTGGAAGGAAGTCCAGGTTTTTGATCCCAGAAGGGCCAAAGAGTTTATTCGAGATCATGAACTACCTGCGTCAATTGTGCGTCTGTCTAACTCGCGGATAACTCAAGCGGAAATAATTAAATATGAGTTGATCTCTTCTGCCTATATCGTAGAAGGTGATTCAAAAGCACCATTTCGGTTTTGGAACCGTTACGAGTGTGAAATGCCAGAGCTTAGCGCATTGGCCATAATTTGCCTCAGTGTGCCAGCCAGTAGCGCCTCCATTGAAAGAAACTTCTCACTTCTGAAGCGAATTTTTACTAGGTTAACAACCAGCCTCACCGATGAAAATTTGGAAATTAATTTAAAAATAGCATAGAGACGTACGTCAAGAAATTGATTATGAGTTTGAATCTGAGAACGAATAATCCTATGCAAAGCTCCAGTTAGACTAGTGTAATCGTTAAATACCATTTATACTGAGTAAACATGAATTTTTAGCGTGAAAATACCGTCGCATTAAAACGCATTTTTTGAGAATCTGAGAGCATTTTCCAGCTTTTATAAAAGCATATTTTGGTCGGCCTTGCTCATCAATTTCGGCCTCACATTTGAAGCCTACGAAACTAATGAGACTTCGTCTGTTTTATAACCTTATTTGACTTGTCTTGTTGGTTTCTGCCTCAAGTAGAAGCATACGAACCAACGAGACAATGTCACTGTTTGTCACGTCGTTCGTAGTGAACTTATCCTTCCTGTCAATTTCGGCTTCTATAAGAGGCCTACGAAACTGACAGGTAGGTTACGACTTATTCCTATTATGCACGCTAACCTACTGACCTTTCATAACCTTAAAACGCTTAATTAAAAAAAAATTGGTAGCACTGCCTTAAGCTTATTGCTTTTTCAAAAAAAAATTTCTACGAGTTCATATTTCTTAAGGCTTGCTTTGCCTGATATTTAATTTTGGAAAAACTTTGGTATTCCGAACACTCTTGGATTTGGATAAAATTTTTTTTGTAGACTAATATGAGTGTGGTGATTACGAATAAGAAAAAAATTTCACCGGAAATGAACAGAAATTTTTTTTTTCTTGCGTCAATTTTTGAAAGTAGAATAGAAAAGTTACCTAACAAGCTAACTAACAACCTAACAAACAATCTAACACTAACACCACTAACACTAACAACCTAACTAACCTGATTTGGATAAAATTATTTTTGTAAACTAATATGGGTGTGGTGATTAAGAATATGGAAAAAAATTTCACCGGAAATGAACAGAAATTGTTTTTTTCTTGTGTCAATTTTCGAAAGTAGAATAGAAAAGTTCCCTGACAAGATAACTAACAACCTAACAAACAATGTAACACTAACACCACTAACCCTAACAACATAACGACCTAACCTAACAATACCACTAACACTAACAATCTAACTAACCTGGATACTAACCTAACTACTAACCTAACCTAACTTAACCTAAAGTAAAATTTACAATATTGAACAATGTCTAACTTTTTTTCTGTTTATTTCCGGTGAAAATTGTTTTCATATTCGTAATCACCACACTCATATTAGTCTACAAAAAAAAATTATCCAAATCCGAGAGCGTTCGGAATACCAAAGTTTTACCGATGTGGGATCCTATTTGGGTTCTTGGTGATGGTGGGTCCTTCGGTGGTCCTTGATGGTCCTGTGGAGTGAGGTCTCGGAGTCACCAAATGTCATCAATTAATAAAATAATATTTTTAATTAATATTTTAATTTTAAATTAAATAATAGAAATCGAAATAATTGAAAAACTTTGAGGAATAATATTTTTTATTCTTCTTCTTCTATTTCCAAAATGGAAGTGAGCGTCTAAAAGAGACGCTATCTATATACTCTATATATAATATATTTTTATATAAGTCTTAACCTAGGGAGGGTAACTTTTCTTTAGTTAGAGAATAGGAAAGGGGTGAAGGTTTCTTCTTGTGATGCTGTTGTCTCTTGATATGGGGTACAGCAACACAGGAACGGGATGGTGAGAACAACGAGAGGGGACTTCTATTCCCTCATGTTTCCTCCCACTGACTGTAAAAAGAAAAATATAAAATTTCTGTGAATCTTAGTCATTGGGTCATGACTCAGAGTCACAGAGTCATGACTCAGTGTAAAATAGGAGTCAGTGAGTCATAACTCTGAGTCACCTGACAGTGACTCTGAAGAAAATGGGAGTCATTCTAGACCGTAGTTAAAACTAAATGTTACATGAAAAATGTAATATCATGGGTGACCAACTACGAATTACATCTGAGTAAAGTCACGCAGAGGAATTTTTGGACAATGCAACTCGGCGAGGAAACGGTTAGGGTAGAAACAAATTGAATACAATATCTGTGGTCTCCTGTACTGCAGTGGTGGGCGATCTATCTTTTCCCATTCCGTCGGATGGGTTTGAGATGAGATTTAGATGTGATGTGTGGACATTTTACAGTAGAAGATGGGTTGGGGTTTGAGTATGGTATAGGGTAGTGTTTCGCATGGCTCTGGCTCTGGCTCGAGCTGGTTCACAAAAATTTTTGATCCAGAGCCAGAGCCAAAGTTCTGGCTCATATAATAATTTTGAACCAGAGCCATGGCTCGATGGCTTTTGCAGAAGTCAGTATAGAAAAGTCGTGCTTTCTTTCACAACCCCAGTCAACTTGGATACACTATAAGTAGCAGCTCTGCTGCTGGATCTGGGGTGAAACTGCTAGATATATGGGTAGGGACGGAGCTGACTTCCTGCATTTAGTAAGCTAAGCTGGTAAATCTAGCAGCTGATCATAGATCTAGCGTCTTAGAACCCCGATATCTTGCAGCACAAAATTTATATTCAAAAGCTTGAACATATCTGGTCTTGATCAATTTGGCTACTATTTTTAATCGATAGTAAATCAAATTTAGCAACTTTTCACCGTGCCGAAAAACATTTCATCGTAGCAGGTTTCAGTTATTCAATAAAATGTGTCTGTAAATTATACTATTTTTTTTTGCTACATGCGACGCCTGATCATGTAGTCTTGTACTGGTGAGATAAAATTCAATCGAGAATACTTAATGCCTGAATTTAGAAGAGCTGCTAAATCTAGGGGCTCAGCCAATATATCTAGGAGTTCAAGCTCGTAGATCTAGCAGCTAATCTACTTCTAGCAACAGAGCTCCTACAATAATTGATTGATCATATAAATCCGAATGAAATAAAAAATTTTATGTTGAAAATTTTAATTTGTGTTGGGCCATAAGTCATGGCTCTGACTCATGAGCCAGGTCAACAAATGTCAGGAGCCAGACCCAAGGCTCATGAGCTGGCTCATTGTCAGCCTGAGCCATTGCAATGGCTGTCTCACACCTAAACCTGAGCCACGCGAAACACTAGATAGTTTGGGGAAGACTTTATTTCAAAGACGGGATGGTTAAGACTCGTGCCCAACACTGCTCTACTGTAAGGTATTGATTGTAATTAACTATTATTAAATTGACGATTATCACCTGCTTGTGATCCACTTTGGTAAGGATGTCTGAAGGAAATAAATCTGATTTCTATCCCTTAGATACAGCCTACTTGGTAAGTCAAACCCTAGCTTGAATGCTTAATTGTTAGTTTCGTAAGAAGTGTTTCTTGTAAGATTATAACACAGTTGACTGATTTATGTGCCGCTTTCCGTTGATTTGTAATTTCTAATCTCGTTTTTGCGTGGTTTGAAGCGCCGATTTCTGCCTTCGAGGTTCCTTGCTAATTGTGTGACAACCGTTCACTCGGAGGTATGCCTGTTCAACGTGTTAATTCGTTAATTGCCTGATTCCAATAAATGCATCAAGGAGTTGAAAATGTATGATTTGTTTGGTCTGTCCAAAGGGTCCTGGATATTTGAAACGAGCTCCGACAGGACAACTGGATCAGATTTTCCGAAAGTATGCGACAGTGACAGTAGACGGTGAACTCTACATGACAGCTGAGGACTTCGTCAGGAACTACCTTGGTCTCTTCTCTACGCCAGACCACAACAAGTGACCAATGAATTTCACTCCTAATTAATAATAACTTACTAGTGTTGCCCCCATTTTAGTCTTTCAGTATTGGCTCCGACCACCGACAATGTATGCATGATTTTTTGGCAAATCACTCCCAAAACTGTCGTATTTATTTACTTACTGTCCCCTCAAATAACTCGCCAGCTCAAATAGAGTAGATAACTTACATAGGTTGATGTTTATTTGATTTTTCAACCAATCTGTGACAGGCAACCCATTCGAGCAGAGTTAATTGGTAAAGGTTATTCCATACATTTCGATCCGCCTGCCGTACTTGATGCAATGACAAAATAATATTTAACCATGTATTAGCAAATAGTAGGGGTCTACTAATAGCTTGCGTGGATTTGCGTGAGGTTCATTTTTTAAGTTAAATTGTGTGTTTGTGTAAAAACCGAGAGAGATTTTACGAAATTGTATCCTCTCTCATTGGTTAGAGTCACTAAAAGCCCATCTCACTTGACTGAGATTGTGTAAAAGAGGAACCTTACACAATCTCACGCAAATCCACGCAAGCTATTGGTAGACCCCTAGTATCTCCGCTACTTGAATATCGATAATATCGTTAGCAATATTCAAAACTTGCTGTAATCAATTTAACCATATAGTTTACGTTATTATGACTTTTGAAACTTTATGACAACCATCAAAGATAACCCAACACGGAAAGTATGAAAAATTGAAGTTTCAACGTCGAGGTCCTGTAATCATGGCTAGAGGAATTTAAATATTAGGTTTAGGTCTGGACCGACCTAATTTTTCTCGACTTTCACACTCTCGGTTTGAGTCTGAGTTTGTTGTAACTTAAGAGGCTAAAATATTAAGTCCAGACCAACATTTGGCTTGATTGGTTGGATGCTTAGATTAACCACCAGTAAAATTTAAGAAAACTAGTTACGATTTTAATACTTTAGATGACCACTGTTTCCTAAACTTCCGGTTTCATAAAAATGATATGCTAAAATTATGAGAATGTTTAAATGTAAATTAGCATCCACAGAAAATGGATTAATTGACTGTTCCTACCTAAACAGCCAGATCGTACTTTCGATTTTTTTTCAAAATTCAACCTTTTTTTAGACCCAATACTTAATTAATTATTAAAAACATTACGTAATTTACAATTAAAACTAAAACAAATGAAACTAAAACTTAAATATTGCTTATAAACTGAAGAAAAACAAAAAAACAAAACTCTTGGTTTGGACTTAATCTCAGACCTAAAGTGAGAGGGAATTAGGTCTGGAATTAAGTTTTTGAGGGACGGACTAAGTCTTGAGGAAGGAGAAAGTCCTTCTACGTCACATATTTGTGGCGCGAATCTCATAATTAGGTCTGGTCCAGACCTAAACTTAATATTTAAATTCCTCTATTGTCCACTCTATTCTAACCTTCCCGTCTGGGCTCGATCTGCCAATCCACCGGGAGATTGTTTTTTTTTTCAAAAAAGAACTTTTTCAACCACCCAGTAAATAAAATTTATGTTCTTGCGTACATAAGCGGATGCGTAAAAAAGCTCACTTGATGCAATTAAGTTGCTGTAAATTTTTTAATTGAAATAGTAATGTGCTCGAATTTGTTTTTATAATCATTGTGTCGCGTCGAATGAAAACGATGGCAAGAAAAATATGAACTGAAGTGGCCATCATCAATACGTTAGGATAGTAGGGGCACACATGGACGTTTGAACTTCGGAAAAATTTCAACGAATTCCGAACCGAATCCGGTTGGATTTTTTGAATTAGGTACGGAAGGTTTCGATTTGTAACGCCAGAGTGTGGAGGAAAATCATGTGAATTAATTCGAAAGGTTTGATTTGAGGTGCAACAGTTAAAAGTATCAATAACTGTTAAATAATTAAATCAGTTCATAATTTTTTCAATTCCTTTTACAAGCACGGGGTTATTTCTCCAATTGTACGATGAAATTTGGTGTCATGAAAGATAGCATGACTGACAACTCTTATGAAAATTTTTTGGTTGTTTTGAGATTTGTCTTTTTCTCATTACTTTCATAAAAATCAGTCTAGTTTCTTTGAAAGAAATAGCAATTTTCAATAAGCGTAGTTATACTGGCCTCCGTGACGCAGAATTTCATGGTACAACTCTAGAAATCATCTGTAACTTTATTCAATTACGTGCTCCAATAAATATGAAATATTCTCTGATTTTTTAGAAATTTTGAACACTATTTTATTATGTAGCAAGGTTGTCACTTTTGGAAAGTTTTTTTTTGCTTTTTATCAAGATTTTTCAATTTTTTAGTCAAAAAGAGTACATTTCTCCCAATTTTTGTGAATTATTAGAAGATTTTGCCATTTTTATTAAGAATTTAAGAGAAAATTTCAGTAATTTTTAGAAAGAAAGATTACGTAGCATAGGCATAAACCAATGTTAAGTTAATTGTATTACAGTAAAACCTGTGTTTGTGTAACTAAATCTGATTCGTCAGATATAATGATAGACACTCCTAATACCGTAAAGATGCAGTGAAAGGTTACTTCACTTAACTTTACGTTGAAGAATAAAAACTTTTAGCCAAAGTTGAAAAAGTGCCGTCCAATTATTTGAGTTTTACGTTTACCACCATATGGGAAAAGTAAGACGAGGCGGAGCTTGGTTGTTGCACAAACACAGGTTTTACTGTACATACAATTTAAAATGCATAGCAAAGTTTTATAACTTCGAATTGAAACATTTAGGGCAAATCAATCTGCCGCTTTTGAGATTTTGAAATTTTGAACTTTTGAAGTTTACAAAGGGTTTAGCAAACTTAAAATGAAACGAGCTCTGTGATTGGCTGTTGAGCTTCAAAAGAGATTTTGAAGTTTCACATGAGAAAAGGCTTTAGAAAGTCTATTTTAAATTCTTGATTTTTATTTTTAAGTTTAATTTTTAACATTTTTAAATATCTTGTCATCACAGTGAGGAAGGACATTTTCTCACCAGGCTTTAGATTTAATCACCTACGTATTAATAATAAGCTATTATGCTTATCATTAGGGCAAATCAAGGTGGCTTTTGAAATTTTGAACTTTTGAAATTTTGGAGCATGCCCAGTTTTGAACTTTGCAAAGGTCAAATTGGTTGATTTCAATTTTCAAAAAAAACTTTCACATTTCATTTTTATTTTTATTTTTGAAATGTCTAAGCAAAAACGATTAAAATTAATCANAAAAACTTTCACATTTCATTTTTATTTTTATTTTTGAAATGTCTAAGCAAAAACGATTAAAATTAATCAACTTCATCTGTGGGGAAGCACTTCAATTATTCCCTGTACTCAATGAAGATGATGAGATACTTTTTTATGACCTTTTATGGGAACTTCTTATCTTTATCAGAAGATGTGTAGGTATTTATCCCTCCAGTCAAAGGTAAGAAGATATGTCATCGCTAACACAATTTAATTACATGCATAAGCATAATAGCTTATTATTAAATAGGTAGGTGATTAAATCTAAAGCCTGGTGGGAGAATGTCGTTCCTCACTGTGATGACAAAATATTTAAAAATGTTAAAAATTAAAGTTAAAAATAAAAATCAAGAATTTCAAATAGACTTGCTAAAGCCTTTTCTCATGTGAAACTTCAAAATCTCTTTTGAAGCTCAACAGCCAATCACAGAGCTCGTTTCATTTTAAGTTTGATAAACCCTTTGCAAACTTCAAAAGTTCAAAATTTCAAAATCTCAAAAGTGGCAGATTGATTTGCCCTATTATTTTGATTTTGAAATAATTGAAAACAAAATTTTTGTGCAACAGTGGAAAATNTAAATTGTGTTAGCGATGACATATCTCCTTACCTTTGACCGAGGGGATAAATACCTACACATCAAGAGTATTTTCTACTTCCTCAAGGGTATTTTCCAGCATTTTTTCATTTTCATCATCTTCATCGAGTGCAAGGAATAATTGAAGTGCTTCCCCACAGACAGAGTTGATTAATTTTAATCGCTTTTGCGACATTTTAAAAATGAAAATAAAATTGTGAAAGTTTTTTTTTGCAAATTGAAATCAATCAATTTGAACTTTGCAAAGTTCAAAATTGGACTGCGCATGCTCCAAAATTTCAAAGGTTCAAAATTTCAAAAGCCACTAAGTCTTATTTTCAATAAATGAAATTTCCAATTTCAATTTTTTTTTGTAAAAAATATTCATGACTCCGAAATCAGCATCGCTTATACTATCATTTAATCTACCTTATTTAAAATTCTGAAATTATGGTGTACAGGGCTTTAGTTTAATTCGTATGATTTCACCCTACGCCGTTTGTTGCGGCACAAATTTTTTGACACGCAGTTTGGTTTGCGTTTGGTTAACCTCGAACACCATTATGTTTGTAGGTGTAGCCTTAGACAATTGGTATAGAAACAACGCAATTTAAAAATTTCAACTTCCAAGACCCATAGCATTACATTATTTAAATAGTTCGGCTTCCGGGCAGTGAAAGTCCGCTGTCGATCGGTACATAAAGGGTTAAGGTGTGATTGCCCAAAGAATCATGGAATACAGTCTACCACAGAGTGATGACAGGGCGATTTTTAGATTGTTTATTGTCGCTTCTCTTTATTGGGTTGTCACAATCCCATAACCTATAAAATTACCCGAAAAGATAAAAGTTTTGGGACCTTTTTTGCAGGTTGCCCCGAAATGGGTAAAATTTCGTTTCGGCCGAAACAGAAACAAAGGGGTAACTCGTTTCGGCGACGTCGAATCTTTGGCCGAAACAGCCGAATCGTGCGTGTGACGCGTCTATCAATTCGGCTTGCCAAGAATATAATTGTCAGGGTTTCGTTATTTTTTTAAGAATAAAACTCGTAAAATTATTTCATTAGTTTTTTTTTTGTTTCGGAAAGTAACTTGATTTCGTATTTCACCTTAATTACGATAAACTCACATCTAAACTATGGACTCACTACTAAACTATTTCCACATTTTTTACCACCTGTTATAACAAGTGGGAACAATATACCTCTGCTAGATAGCACCATTTTTATTGAACGTTAGGAAACGTCTGAAAAAATTAGCAATAGATAAGATGACGGAAAAACGCTGGTGGTACTAAATCGAAATCTGTCTCTCTTATTGCCGGATGCTTTATTATCGGTTAGTCGTAGCAGGCGGTTAAAAAATATTTAATTATTGGTTATATTTTAGTCGGAGAAAATTAACTTTAACCACAGATTAATTGTCGGAGAGATTCTTGACACTCGTAATGCTACGAAGCCGCTAGATTGAGCGGTCATCAAGATAATTAAGGCTGAAGTTGGAACTAGTTGGCTTTTTAGCCGACGGTTAACTAACCGAGTACGGTTCCGCAGACATTAGACTTAGAATATTGAACGTCGTTCTAGGCTTACGGCTATGTGCACCATAGTCGGTTAGTAGGGATGTGCTGAATGGCGTTTTTTTGATATTCCCGAATACGAATATTCGTTTCCTGAAGACTAATTATTCCCGAATATTCCCGAATAATTCACAAACGATAAAATAATTAAAAATTTGTTCTTTGTTTAATTTTTCTCCACGACATGATCACATGAGACAGACATCAATTCAAAACCGTAGTTCACATACCATCTCATTGTCCTTGTTTCACATTCACATTTGAATTAATAATTTTATAATTAATTTTATAATTATCATTTCAAATGCGACTAAATAGTGAATCGGATTCAGGTAAGCAATAAGCATTAGATTAGCAGTTTAAAACTCATGTTTCAATTTTGGTACTCTGCTTCCTGAATCCAATAAATAGTTATAATGTTACTTTTATATTATATTTCACAAAAGTCATTAAAAAAAATTTGTTTTTTTAATTTCATATCAATGCTTCCTAAGTGCAACTATTCCCGAACACAGAGACCAGTATTCGGGAATAGGAATATTTAGGAATAGTGAAATTTCTAGCTATTCCTAGACGAATATTCGTCACAACGAATATTCGGCACATCCCTATCGGTTAGTTAACCGTCGATTGAAATACCAACTAGTCCTACTTCAAACTTAATTATCTGGATGACCAGTTACCAATGTTTCGGCCGAATCGCCGAATCTGAGCAACAAACATTTGGCCTACGCCGAAGCACGTAAAAGTCCATGATTCGGCGGCCGAAGCTTCGGGGCAACTTCTCTTTGCTGCAAATTCACTACAACCAACTATTCAAAGGTTTCCAGGCTAAATTTTTAAATCTTCAAATTAACTATCTAATGAATATATTCTTAAAACTTTTGAATTACAAATAAATATTAAGTGAATTGAAATTTTGAATAATTACACATAATGAGTGAATTGAAAGTCATTATCACGATAAATTGATTTGGTTTTGCAAGGTTGCTATGAGGAATAAAATCCAAAAGTCCTCTAAGAGGTTAGCCCATAACTATTATTTTTAGGAAAATTATCACTTCTAAAAAAAAATAACAAACCTTCGCTTTCGAAAACAAATTTAATTTTTGGTTTATTTTCGAATTTTAAATTATTAACAGTTTCAAAAATATAATTTATTGAAAAATGTCGACCTGCATTATTAAATCTTGTCGAAATAATTTTTAGTGTTAATAAAAATACACTAATAAAAATTTAATCAGTAAAATTAATATTGAGGGTATTCCTGAATTTGTTTAAAGTTGTTAAGTTTAAAAAGTGTTATTTGATAACCCTAGTGAGGTATGAAACGAGCCTTCTTATTGGCTTGTTTACTTTTTTTTCTTGGTTAAACATTAACACGCTCAAGGACATCTTTTTTCCTTCTTATTTTCTCTTCTTATTTCTTCTCTTCATTTCTCAATCATCGAGCTAGTTTCATTTGTTTTAATTAATTGATTTGTGAACTCTTGTTCAACAATCAACATCTATAATCAACAGTAATGAGGTAAGGTCAAGTTTTGTCATCATAAAGTCAAAATTATATTTCACCAACCAACCAGCTGTAGTTTAAGCAAAATTTAAAAAAATAACATAAAAATTTAACAACTTAACAAAGGTGAATGGATTTGCCTCATTGAAATTTAAAAATTATGTCATAGTAACATAGTTTGAAAATATACTAGCTGACGAAGCGTCAGTGAGGAAAAAATAATTGAGTTATGGGCTAACCTCTTAGAGGACTTTTGGATTTTATTCCTCATAGCAACCTTGGGGTTTTGATTGTAAACAAACTACAGATACAGAATAGGTCCCATAACTTTGATCTTTTTGCGTAATGCTATAGAGATGTCAATGCCCCCACCCTATAAATCGAAGTGACAACAAGCAATCCAAATTCACCCTGAGAGATACAAATTCCAAAAAAAGAAAAAATCTAGAATAGAAGTATCAATGCTCTGAAAATTAATTCAACAACTCGGACGACGATAAAGCCATTTTGAAATGGTTTTATTCTTTGCGTGGTTGTCCAGTGGATTCAATTTAATTAAATTAATAAAAAATATCCTACATATTACCTAAGTTAAAAAATTCTATTTTCATCGTAAAAATTAAACAATGGGAAGGTGAATTACTTTGTTTAATTTATAAATTTTAATGCCTAGAAGTAAACGGTTGATTAAATTCAGGCCGCTGTCAGGCTATGGCAGTGAGTCCTGTCATAGGTCGCCATGTAATTGGGTTGCCTACCTGACCTCTCTGATATTCCTTAGGTCACAGGTAGGGAACTCAATTGGTATTTCACTAAAAGGCAGACACAAGTTGAGGACAGCTTTATTAAGCTCTTGTCTGGTCAACCTACAGATTAAGACTGGTTAGCTCCACACACACCACTCGAATTTGGTCCAATACCCTCCCAACAGCTGGGATATTTTTCCAACCCCCCATTTTACGAAACTTTATACCCAGGAGCTGGGAAATGCTTTCAACCCCTAAAAACATGGTGAACAAATTGCGTTTTGCCGTAGCTTCCTGCACGACGCACCGGCCGACCTCCCTACTGCCCGCAGCCCTCCCTACTTCCCGCCGCCTCAAGCCAGGAATCATGATAATTATTACCTAATCAGTATGTTTATTGTGGTAGTGGTAGAGAACTTCTCTACACCACACATTACACAATGTTATAATAAATGTTTTTTATAAGTTTTGGGAGTGTTCTATATTAGAAGTTTTTATTGATTTTTACGAATAAATTAGCAATAGCAAAATTACAAATTTCTCCCCAGTATTATGCAATATTGTGCTTAATTATGCAACTATACGTTTTATGCGGAACAAGTTGGTTTCAATCGTAATAATTTTTCTTAATCCGGTGACACTAGAAATACGAAATAGACAACCAGGGCGAGTTACAATTATGCAATTTTATGCAAACAATACATTTAGATTTGGTCGTACTTGTTTATTTATTAGTATGTTTATGCTGACTATCTAATTATTAATGTTTATTTACGTCCAACCTCTTGATATGCGGCTTCAAAAAAATTTTAATTTTAAGATCTTTGGCACCTCTATTCTAGGAATTTTTGTTAATTTTTGAATTTGTATCTCTTTAATCTTCCAGTGATCGAGTCAAACTGGAAAGGTTTAGTAGAGTAGAGGAAACATTATTTGGACTGTAAACGAAAAATTCTCTAAGTATTTTTTATCTCTACATTTTCTATCATTTTGTCGGATTTATACATATCTCTCTCTATTCGAGTCATGCATGACATTTTGGAGACTTAGGTTAGGTTAACTAACTAAAAAACTCATAATTTTTCGCTGCCACTGCTTCGTATAGTCCAACCGGAACATTTAACTTTGCTCGAAAATAAAAATAGGAAGTCAGTGAAATTCCTCGGTGGGATCATCGACACGTCCAAGGACGGGCTCATCAGTTTCCCAGGTACTCATTAGCTAATTTGGAATTAAGTTTAGTCACTATTTGGAATATTTAAGCGAAGCGACAACAAACAATCTAAAAACACACTGGTCTGCTCCAGAATTCAAATTTTTAATTATTGCTCAGAAGCAGGGTGTTTTTGGTTTAATCATTTGATTTAAACCATGGTTTATTTAATGGTCGGATCGGAACTAAGAAGTCAAGGTGGTGGTTTTTATTAAACCAAATAAACTCCGAATTATAATTGTNATTTAAACCATGGTTTATTTAATGGTCGGATCGGAACTAAGAAGTCAAGGTGGTGGTTTTTATTAAACCAAATAATAAAAACCAAATAAACTCCGAATTATAATTGTTTTTTTTTAAATACAATTTTGAAGAAACTTTAGTCAAAAAACAAATTTTATTGCAAAAAAAGCCCATAAAATATTTTAAATTAAACGCTTTTCTGCTTCTTGACTTACTTTAGTGTGTCTTTAACGGCAATTATTGGTGAAAGCGATTGATATCCTCTATGAATTATTGCTGAAAAACTATTGCTTTGATACGGGGTAATTCCTTTGCCTAGCAATAACATGGAAATTCATACAATTTTAAACTTGTTTAATATGAGAAATTTTGGAAAAAAAATTAAAATGTGATTTTTTGTCTTTTTCCACTTGAAACTTCAGCAATAAAAACCGATTTGCTGATTCTTTATTGCTTACAGCAATTATGCCGACAACAGTCAGCAATAAATTGTTTGCCATCAGCAATTATAATTGCTGGTCGTATTCCAACAATTGCTGAGGTCAATCATTCAGTGGAATCGCCACTTACGAGTTGATGGAGTAGGTCGAATGCTTTTATAATAAAATTTATATATTTTTTGGTTGTTATAAAATTTGGTTTGACCAAAATAAAATTTAGAAAAATTAAAAAAATTTAATAAAAGCCATGGTTTAAACCAAATAAACACGGGTTAAACCAATAAACCAGGTTTTTTTGGTTTTTATAGAAAAAAAAAAAAAAAAAAAACCAGGATCTCTGCTCAGAAGTAACTTACTCAAACGCTTTTTAGAAAAATAAGTGACACCTTCTGATTACATTTAAACTTTAGGAGACGACAAAAAATGTAAGTTTGAATTCAGTTTTGCTACATCAACCAACATACCGATGGGAATGATTTTCGTAACCATACGAATATGGTAACCCAAGCAAATGAATCAAGGCGGTTTTTGCAACCTCTCAATTATAATGTCAGCAAGGCAAAATCTCCATGTTTCTCCTATTAGCGAAACAAACAAAAATATTAATTTTAATAATTTGTGCAGCACATCATAAATATTCCATAAAGAAAAACTTAACGCTTATCGTAAAACAGTTTGTATTCTGAAATAAATTTATTAATCTCTAAGAATTCCAGGCCTTCGAAGGGCTCCTCTGCGTCCCTGACGCTTTGTACAAAACTGCTTTCCAGCTATTCGATACCAATGGCTCCGGATTCGTCAGTTTTGAAGAGTTTGAAGAAATTTTGCTCCACACAGAGCTCCATCGGAGAATACCGTTCGACCTCAATGGGGGATTTGTCAAGCTCTACTTTGGAAAGGAGAAGAAGCGTAGGGTCACATACATGGAGTTTAGTCAATTTTTGCATGTGAGTCGACTTACCTCAACCCATATCTTAATCTTTCCAAGCTTCTTCAACAGACATTGAATATATTTTTGCGATGAATCAAGGATCAGTTTAATTTATTTTTTCGCAGGATTTCCATGAAGAGTACGCTGTTGAGGCCTTTCGACAGTTTGACAAAGAAGGCACCGGATTTATCACACCAATGGATTTCTTGAACATCATGAAAAATATCAAGAGTCACTTAATGACGGAAGCAGTCGCAAATAACCTGGTGGCTGTGAGCCTAATCCAAAATATCTAAAATACTTGAAAATTATGCTATATTGTTGAGATATAAAAACTCGTAAATTAAAATTTCATGTGCTAGGTTGCGACTTCCAACAGCTATCGAATTTCCTTCCCGTTCTTTATGGCCTTCAACTCTCTCCTCAACCAAATGGAATTGATGAAAAAGATCTATCTCCAAGCAACAAGTAACTCAAGAACATTAGCCGTAACGAAAGAAGAGTTCCTCCACAGTGCTCAGATGATGAGTCAAGTGACCCCTCTAGAAGTGGATATCCTTTACAGAATTGTGGACATGACGGAAGAGAGGACGGGTAAGGTCACATACGCCTCCCTACAGAAGATAGCCCCCGAGCAGTATTTTAAGCAAATGCAGAGGAGGATAGCAGATGTGCACTTAGTACAATCAGTCGACGAAAGAGGTGTCTTCATACAGATCTTAGAGAATACTTATAGGTTCACACTAGGAGCTCTCGCAGGAGGTAAGTGACATTACCCAATCGTCAATTAAATACAAAGTTGAGCCTGGATTCACTTTCTATGAATTTAGTAAGATATCCACACTATGTAACTGTTTTCAGCTGTTGGTGCAACGGCAGTGTATCCAATTGACTTAGTAAAGACTCGCATGCAGAATCAGAGGACGGGATCCTTCATCGGTGAGTTGATGTATAAGTCCAGTTGGGACTGTTGTAAGAAGGTAGTACGGCATGAAGGACTCGGTGGGCTATACAGAGGACTTGTTCCACAGGTGGATTCATGAAAGTTAAGAAATCAATGTTTCGATTAGCGTGAATTAATCCATTTACGGTGATTCTCTCAATTAGTTGATGGGTGTTGCACCTGAAAAAGCCATCAAGTTGACTGTGAATGATTTGATGAGGGATAAGCTGATGGACAACAATGGAAACATTTCTTTTGTTTCGGAAATGGTCGCTGGTGCTTGTGTAAGATAGTTTCATTCAATATCAAATTTAACCATAAACGTAAAAGCGGATTAGGGAAGATTAAAAGCAGAAATCATTTTGATTTCAGTCGCAGAAACTTTACTCAATAATATACTACTATTCCCCATATTTTCATGTTCATAATTTATTTAGGCGGGTGGTTCACAAGTTGTGTTCACGAATCCTCTGGAAATTGTCAAAATCCGGCTCCAGGTGGCAGGAGAAATTGCGAGTCATGGAAAAATTAGTGCCCTCGGTGTTGTTAAAGAATTGGGACTTTTTGGTCTCTACAAAGTAAGGTTCACTCTTCGAAAAATTGTTTCAATTTTAGTAATTTTCTTTATCATTCAGATACTTGGTTTGTTTTGTAGGGTGCTAAAGCTTGCTTCCTTCGTGATATTCCATTTTCTGCGATTTACTTTCCAGTTTATGCTCACACGAAGGTCAAGTTCCAAGACGAAAACGGCTACAACTCGCCACTGTCCCTCCTCGTTAGTGGAGCAATCGCTGGTGTACCAGCTGCCAGTTTGGTACGCATACTTTTCGAAAAAGAGATAAAGTAGATAATTAAAACTCATTGAAACTGTTTTTTAAGGTGACGCCGGCAGATGTGATAAAAACTCGTCTTCAAGTCGTAGCTAGGGCAGGTCAAACGACGTACAGTGGAGTTTTCGATGCAACGAAGAAGATAATGGCAGAGGAAGGGTTCTCTGCTTTCTGGAAGGGCGCAGGCGCCCGAGTTCTACGCTCAAGTCCACAATTCGGAGTTACCCTTCTTACCTATGAAATTCTACAACGACTTTTCTATGTCGACTTCAAGGGAACGTAAGCGTTATTTCTAGAAAAAGCTCACTCAAATTTTAAAATTAATTGTTACTCTGTTCAAATTGGTTTTCAATTTTGTTTTTTTCTGCGTAGCCGACCTACGGGCTCCGAAGCTCAAATTCCCACTAAAGGTGCCTTGAGTGAGCAGAAATTATCAGAAAATAAGGACCATATCGGAGGGTTCCAAGTAGCACTGCCGATATTATCAGGAATTGAATCCAAATTTGGTCTTTGTCTTCCGAAGTTCGAGATACGAACCTGAATTTTAGGTATAGAGCTAGGTTTCTTGATGTAGACATACTCATCACGACATTAATTTGACGATAGTTTTGAGGAGAACCAAAAAAGTTGCCTTTTAGATAAAGTTAGTATGGAAAGTGATAAATAATTCTTTCTCTGTTGTAATGGAATGAAAATATTAATAAAAGAGGAAAGCTGAGAGGAGAGTTAGGAATGGTAGTTTAGAGATATTGGGTTTTAAATGTGAAGGAGATGAGAGGGAAGGGTTAGGAAAGATCATTTCTCATTATCTCTCTTTGACATCTGGATTTTGAAGGTTCCGCCATGATCTTCCATCCACTCCTACTCCTCGGAACTCAGTCAGTGCAGTGAGTCGGATAAAAAGAATATTGAAATTTACCATTCTCTAAACTTTGACTTTTGATTCTCTTATTCGAGTCTGACTCTTGACCCTAAGTGAACAGTTATCCATTAAGACATCTCTTTCTCTGGATTCATTCCTCTCAAAAGGTAATATTACCATGGATTCAACCATTATACCTTCTCTAATACCACCACTTAATTATTTACTCAACTTCAAAACTCTCCTAACGTTATCTATCCATCCCTTCCATTCCACCAAAGGGTGGGCAGTCAAATCTTTTTACTTTTTTATCCATAACCATATCTACAAACAAATAAGTAACAGATATTTTTCATCTTGCTACATGAGCGATAAAATCATTTATACAAAACTTCCTCGCTATGTTACGCTCAGTCACTTTTCGCTATGCCATTTTTCTTGTGATCACCTCCTGAGGTCAAGGTAGAACCTCGGCTACTGCGTAATCGTCCAAAATGACCCATACATAAGTTGTTCAGGATATTAAACTGAGTAACTTTGCCTTCAACATTTTTTTATATGGTGACCCCTTAGGATCACAGGTCAAGGTCAACACTTGTTTTCCGGTAACCGAAAAAGTTAGCTCTACAAAACTAGATCCAAATGAATAGGATACTTTTACATTATGATTTACACTCCAACCAGTGTTTTTGGAACGACTGGAAGTTACTGGACCCATGCTATTTGCTGGAGAAGCGTTGTCACAAAAATTATCCACTCCATAAAGCAAATTTTTTTAGATGATACTGTTTACATGTTTCAGAAAGATTATGCAAAAGTAGAGGGAATATTTTTTTAATCAAGTCTTTGCGACATCTTAGAAAAAAAGTTACGATTTTAAAAAAATGTAATTTCAGCATATTCGTTTGGGACAATGTGCATAAGAAGTTAGGTGTCCCAAACGAATGTTCCGAAATTACAATTAAAAAAAAAATCGTAACATTTTTTCTAGAAGTCGCAGAGACTTGAATAAAAAAATTCTCCTCTACTTTCGCATAATCTTTCTGAAACATGAAAACAGTATCACCTAGAAAAATTTGCTTTATGGAGTTTAATTGACAATTTTTGGGAGAAGGCTTTCTCCAACAAAAAGCATGGGTCTAAAGTAACTTCCAGTCGTCCAAAAAACACTGGTTGGACTGTATATGAACGAGCATTTGTGTGTATAACGTACAGCTCAGGAGATCAACATGGATAAGCATGGATCAACAGGATGACGACGGAGCCCCATATCGAATAATGGAACAAGCAAAAAATAAACAAACTTAATACCACATATAGTGATTCACTGATCAGTAATATCAATATCTACAGGGATAGTTCCTGGATGCATTGATGGATAATTATACAAATTCAACATTCTAAAAGAAATTCCGGAAACCAAGAGACGTGCCAAAGTGAGCGATTTTTGAAGTTTCTACAAGACTTACGTCGCGTCTACCCTGGTTTAAACCAAAGAAAAATTTCGATTGGAGAATGTGAATGTCAGGAATGCGCCCAGTGAATATCATCTGTGATATTAGCTTTTAATTGAAACTTATCTGTGATATTGGCGTTAATCTATTAACTATGTGTGATATTAGCTTTATAATTTTATCTAACTGTGATATAAGCTATTACTCGCTATCTGTCTGTGATATTAGCTATATAATATTTTTTAATTGTGATATAAGCTGTAACCACTTAACCGTCTGTTATATCAGCTTTAATCCGTTATCCATCTGTGATAATAGGTTTAATTTTATTTTAATCAATTTCTGATAACCTTCAATATATCACTGGTAAATAATATTAGCCTAGAATATGTAAGTGGTATCAAGTTTATTTATTTTTTGTTTGTTCCACTAATCGATATGGGGCTCCGTCGTCACTCTGTTGATCCATGCTGTACGGGATACACATAAATGCCCGTTCATGTCTCCTGAGCTGTACGGCATACACAAATGCTCGTTCATATAAATCGTAAAGAAAAACTATCCTTCATAGCATTTGGATCTACTTTCGTAGAGCTAACTTTTTCGGTCACCGGAAAACAGGTGTTGACCTTGATCTGTGATCTTAAGGGGTCACCATAGATTAAAATGTTGGAGGCAAAAGTTAATCAGTTTAATATCATGAACAACTTTTGTAATGAGTCGTTTTCGACGGTTATAGGAGAATATTGGTTAGACCTCCCCTGTGACCTCAAAAAGTCCTTAGAAAAAAATGTTGCAGGTAAAAGTTACTCATTGTCAGTTTAATATCCCGAACAACTTATGTATGGGTCATTTTCAACCGTTACGCAGTAGCCGGGGTTTTGGCGTTGACCTGTGGCCTCAGGAGGGCATTCACAAAAAAAATGGCACAGCGAAAAGTTGCTCAGCCTAACATTCTGAGCAACTTTTGTATAGATTATTTTATCGCTCATGTAGCAACATAAAAAATATCTGAAATTTAGAAAATTTTCTACCCACCCTTTGGTCGAATCCAACCCGGGAAACCTTTGTCCCTTGTGCTTCAAAGATGAATAACCGCTTAATCTCAACAAAAATCTTACAATTTGACTATTAGTACTTGGTAGGAGTAAAGAACCGTCTGGTAATTGCATCAGCCCTAATGTAATCTTACTCATTGGATTAGTGTTAAGATTTTGATCTTTGTTGATGGAAAGAACTGGTCGATCAAAATGCTGCGCTAGGATTCTGGAAGTTTGTGTTATTTTTTATTAAATTTTATTCGCAATGCGAAGTATTGCACACTTAAGATAAATTAACTAATTCCCTTTGAATAACATGACACCTTATGTTCGCTCACTCGCACTTCGACGTAGTGTCTCGCATGGCTCTGGCTCAATGGCTCTGGCTCGAGCTGGCTCACAAAAATTTCTGAGTCAGAGCCAGTGCATGGCTCTGGCTCATGTAGTAATTTTGAGCTAGAGCCATGGCTCATTAGCCAGTTCAACGAAATTTGTGGCTCAACTTTTCCCCTAAATTCTTCCACTTTTCCCCTAATTTTTCATTTTTATTTCTTCCAAATCATCACTTTTTTTCTTCGGAATTTTTGGTCACTGAAAGTCAATTTGTCTTTAGCCAGTTCATAATTATGATTTGTGTTGGCTTATTCTCACTGGGTCATTCTCACTTTTAGCAAAATGTGCATATTAACGGGGAAAAAAAAATTTTTTTTTTTTATGTTGAGCCATGCAGTAGTGCCCGTTACACTAGAAGTAGCAGCCCGATGCTTCATCTAGCGTCCACTAGATCTAGCAGCGGGCTACTAGATTTAGCAGCTCAGGCTCTAGATGTAGGGGCTGAGCTGCTAGATCTAGCAGCGAAGCCGCTAAATCTAGCAGCTGCTGCTAGATCTAGCGTCTTGGTGCTGCTAGATCTAGCAGCACTAAACTTATTTTCAAAAGCTCGAACATATATCTTTTTGACGAGTTTAGCTACTATTTTTAATCGATACTAAATCAAATTTAGCAACTTTTCACCGCGCCGAAACAAATTTCATCGTGGCAGGGCTGAGTTATTCAATAAAATGTGTCTATAAATTACACGGTTGAACATTTCCGGTTAATTTTTCTTGAATTAAATAGCTTATCCTATTATCTTTCGACTGATATAAAGCTCAGTCGAGAATAATTGATACCCGATTTTAGAAAAATAATTGAAAAGTAAAGCTGCTAAATCTAGCGGCTCTGTTGCTAAATCAAGGAGCTTGAGCTCATAGATATAGAAGCAGCTCCTATATCTAGGGGCTGCTGCTAGATCTAGCGACATTGGCGCTGGCAACATCTCATTTATTGAAATTAGCCGTAGTAACCTTAAAGAAATTATTTCCTATGCATTTCAATTGTGACAAAAAATTTGTTTTTGGTTAACAACATAAACGAATTACGTTATTTACGTTATTATTATTATGAATTAGTAGTGAAAAAATTGTCGTGATCAAGGCTGATTGACATGAAATTGGGCTATAAAAATACCATGTCATAACTCTTGTTAAAACTATTATTTAATTTGTTCTTGAATGCTTTGCCACATCCAGACCCTACGCATGACAATGAGTTCTAGCTTTGCTTTCGGAAACGCAATGTAACCCCTATTATTTGTTTTGCTTTCATCGTCCGTTGTTCAGGGATAGTGCATTACTACTAGTAAAATTTTCTTCCAATTCGAATTCTTCATAAGAAAATTATTTAAATTGTTAGTAAATTACAGAAAAACATGACACTTTTTCTGAACAACAGACAGAAAGCTTAAATTTTTACAGGAGTTACTTCCAGTATCAGTTTAAAAATAAATCTAGGAACAAGAAATTTTCAAAACTTTCTCCACTGCTCTGATTATAGCTTATTATGTATGTTAGTCGTATTCTTTAGCAAAAATTTTTTAATTGTTTCTGTATTTCTGTTATCCCAAGTTGTAAAAGGAAATTTACTACTTCGGTAAGCTCAACATTTAATATTTATAAATTACATAACATTTTGTTTTGAGAAATAATAGAATAGTTTACCACTTTTTGTTTCATTGTAGAACTATTTGCTCATTTATTTTACAATTAATTGATTATTATTTTCTAATTTTATTTTTTTATAATGAATTTATGTAGCAAAATTCAACAATGTGCTACGAAAGGTAGGCAACACTACAAGCCTCTAGAAGTAGGAGCAAAGCACCTAGAAACAGCTGCTACACTACTTCTAGCAGCAGAGCTGCTAGATATAGCGTCCACTACATCTAGCAGCAGAGACGCTACTTCTAGTGTATCAGACCTTACTGCCATGAGCCATGGCTCATGAGCTGGCTCACCGCTCGGGTTAGACATGAGCCATGGGTCATTGAGCCAGTGGCTCTGGCTCACGCCAAAAGCTGAGTCATGCGGAACACTACTTCGACACGGAATATTTGTTGCGAGGTATGAGAACTTCATCCAGTGGCCATAGTGTAGAGGGAGGAGGACAAGTTGCCACCCC